>MJUU01033399.1:15766-26247 GCA_002080025.1 Modiolus philippinarum | reverse complement strand
TGATGGTTAGCAGTACATTCCTCATGGCCGCCTGGACAACTGACATCAAAACCTTGACCTCGCAACCAAGCCCCTGTCCAACAAAGCTGGTTCTGCCATACTGCTGCAACAATGAACTTCATATCTGTAACTGTCTCAATGGCCAGGGAAAATGCTTGGGATGCATTCTGACCAGGCTTCTTCTTACTCACAATTGTCTGACTGTTGTATCTTCCATCTACTGTCACATTTATCTGATTCTCTGGAGTTCCTCTCTGTTTGTTTACTGCCTTTACCATTTCCAGCTTTTCACCCATATCCTTCTTGTTTAAGGCAACAGTCTTCTTCCCAACAGTATTGGACATTTTATTCATACCACTGCGACTGGGTGGCGGACAATTCATTCTGGCTAAAATCTCTTGTGTCTTTGTGTTGCCAATTGGTGAATCTTGCAATGCAGTTGCAAGTGCTACATTTGGTGCACCAGGGTTTGGACCAGGCTTGTTGTTCACAACTTCTTTATACAGCTTGAAAGGTTGACTCCAGTATGTACATTTGAGACATCTCAAGTAGTAAGTCCAGCAGACTCCCCATTTCTTTTGTCGGTAGGCCTCCATTTGGGGTTCACAGCATACTGTTGATGTCGCTCTATGGTTTTTGTAGGCAGTGTTCATCATTTTTATCATCTCCTCGCTGTCTAGGAACCGCATTCCTGAAAGTACAGTCCATTCTTCTTCATTTTTCAGATTGCTGTTGACTGATCCTGGACAACGACGATGACTGAGTTTGAGCTTCCACTCATCTGTATCATCGTGCATCTCTGGCGTTACAGCTTCGATGTAGTTATGAGTCTCTAGTGATGCATGTATGGTACTGGTGTTGGAGGTACTAGCAGCATATTCTTTATTTGTTGAGTTATCCAGTGCAGCTCTCTTTGCAGTGTTGCCTTTTTGGAACCTTCCAGGCCTAGGGATCTTCCTTTTCTGCAGAACAGCATCTTTGTTAACTGGAACATGACCAACTTGGAACATCTTGCAGTATCTGTGGAACAGTACTACAGCATCAACTCTCGAAGTGATGCCCAACCCTTAGAGTTTGCAGTTTATATACTTTTTAAAATCAATCAAGCCATTATGATTGACAGCTGTAAGTTACATAATGGTAGATTGTTTATTGCAAGTGAATTTGGATCAGATGAATATGCTCATTAGCTCCACCCCTTGTTTACATCATGTTTAGATCAAAAACATGGTGTTTTGCTGTTCCAAAATATTTATTTTAGGAAAAATATGAATGATTCAATATTCCAAAGTTTAATTTTAAACATTGGAAGAGTTTTAAAGTCCAAAAAATTATTTTTTCAATAAATGAATTTTTTTTTCCTGAAAAAATGATTAAAAAGAAAAAAAATCTGTAAAAAAAATAAATTTGGGCTTTTAAGTGTTTATTTCATGAGAATTTATTATTAAGACAATATTCTTTCCAAAAAAGTCCTTTTTTGTTGAAAAACTTTATAAAAAGAAGAAATTTGCAACCATCAAATTTTTGTAGTTATCTCCCATGTTGACTGGGGGAAGCCTTGATGGGGGTACCTGCAAAAAACAATTTATTGTAAGTTTAATGTAATTAATACATACATGTTATATACATGTATGAATAGAAAAATGAATTTGCAATTTTTTGAAATATATTGAAAATTTCTATGTTCAAATTTCAATTTTTTATGAATGTTTCAAAATTAAATTCAGATTATTTGCTTGTTTTTTCAAAAAGTCAAATTCCAACAGTTAAAAGTGTTCTAAAAAGTACTTTTTTTGTCATAATATTTGCAGTATATATTAACTTGAACCTCTCTACTTTCAGATGGTGTTTGGTTTTCAAAGAAATATGGAAAAACAAGAAAGTTACAGCCATTTTAGTGAAAGGTGGTCAGTTCAGGAGGCAGAAAAATTAGCACCAGAAAATGTCTTTATTTCACAACAAAGGGTAGGTGTATTTGAACCCAGATTGCAAAGCTAGAAATTGACAGATCAATGTGAAACTTGGCAAATTAGTTTGAAATATAACAAAAAAGAAGAACACAAATTTTTATCATGTTTGAACAATTTTTCTGGGATTATTAGGTACGAGACCACTATTACCTCCCCTCAATTTTCGTTGTGTACGAATATAGTTCTTAGTAAATTGGGGGTTTTCTTTCATATTTTTTTTCTGTCCCTTCTTGTTTTCTTTTGCTTTATTTTTTGGGTTTAATTGAAAGAAGAGATGTTGAAAAACTAGTAAAAAATACAGTTGAAATAAAATTCCATGTTTTAGCTGTAGTTAGGCTAAGGTCAAAAGGGTCAAGTTTTCAGTATTTGGAACTCCTCCGCCTTTTTGTGTGATGGTGGATATCTTTGTGGAGCTGTAGAAAAAAATTCCAACGGTAGGATTTTCTAATTTTTTTTATATTTTTTGTGTCTAGGGCTATACTGTGAGTGAGCCAAATCTCATGTGGTTTGAGGTGGTGCGATTTTTTTAATTTGGAATTTTGTTATAAAGAGCAAATAGGGGAAATTAATGGTGGTCTCGTGCCACTAAATAAGAGTTTATAGCCGTAGTACTGTTTGAAACAACCATTTTGATTGGTTGAAAGGTTTGTTTTAGATTTAGGAATGTAAAAGATTTTTTTTTATCTTTTGTATTTTTTTTTATATTTTCCATCCGAATTTGAATCTATGAAATGCCTAATAATCTCTAAGATTTTCATATTTTTTCTGTCGATTGCTTTTTTAAAGATCTTGCAGAAAAACTTGTTTGTGGTTTTAAAAAGTGTCAATAATGCCATGTGTGTAACGCTAATTATATAGATATGCACAATAAATATCTATGAAAAAATAATACCCTGTGAAATGGTAAACATTCCAGAATTTCGTTCAAAAGGGTCTATCAAAATACCTTAATTAACAATTTCGTACGAGTGATTTGAAAGTGACATTTTTATGACCCTTATTAACCCGGTCGAAAGGATATGATATAGTAAAAAAGCAAAAAAAAAATTGCTATTTTTGCATGAGAATGATTAAATTCGGGACTAAAAATCCTATTCTACTCTTCAAATTTTTCCCCGAAATTTATATACATTGAAAAATTTTTCCGGTGGTACGTATATAACACCAAAAATAATAGGTTCTTGTAGGTCAAAAAGTTTCCCCTCAACTTTAAACCAAAAAACAAAAGGACTATCTGATGCAATTATTTGTATTTTAAAAACATATGGAACTAATTCGAAAAGGATATGCTAAATTCAAGTTTTTTTTAATAAAAATAAAATTGAAAGTTTGACATTCAATTGCAGACTATTTTTTTTTCTCAAATATTACTTTTTATGAATATAAATTAATGTAATTGTTAAATCTCGACATCCACGAATTGCTTTGAACAAAAAAAAACAAAACAAAACAAAACAAAACAAAAAACAAACAAACAGACAAAACAAAACAGACAAAGGAACAAAGATAAACAAAAAACAAAATAATGAATTTTTACTTAGAAAAACTTTCAACTTCGACTGTTAAAACTGTAGTTTATTTCATATAAATTGAATTTTCAGTACACGGTCAACATGGTAGACACAACACAGCAGTCAGCCAATCAAAACGATTGTCTCAAACAGGACTTGGGATATTAACTCTAATTTAGTGGAAGATTCTACTTAAGTAGAGTTATGCGCGCGCGAACCACAAAAAATAAGAAAAACTCAATTTAAGTTACTAAAACTTAGTTTTTCTCTACTTAAATTCAATTTTANTAACTTAATGTGAATTAAACTCAATTTATGTTGTTCGGGCGCGCTTAATGATAGTTAATTGCCATTTTCTCTACTTAATTCGTTTTTCTCACATTAACAGCAAATATCTCTATTTAAGTGCTTAATCTCCTTAAGTAGCATTAATTCGAATTAAGTAATTTAAATTGAATTTAAGTAGAGAAAAACCAGGTTTAAGTAACTTAAATTGGGTTTTTCTATTTTTTGTGGTTCACGCTTGCCATATATATATGTTGTTTAATTTCATTGACTGGACATTGTACAAGGTGAAATGAAATCACGCGTAGGGACCGACCATTTAACCTGAAGGGGAGTTATGGTTTTTTTTCTGGATAGAAAATTTTTTTCGCATGTATCAACAAAATATTTTTTTTCAAAATTAACATTATTTTTTTTTGTCAGAAAGCCTCCTTCAGAATTTTTTTTTCATCATTTTGGCAGCCAAAATATTTTTTTCACATAAAATTAGCTCCAAAATATAAAAAAAAAAACCCATAGCCCCCCTTCAAGTTGAATGGTCAGTCCCTTACAACCATACACTGAAATTTTAATTGATGCTGAATTAGAAGTGCGTTTATTAGGCATAAAAATGTAAGTAGCAAGTTGATTAAAAATTTTGTCAGCAACAAGTCACACAGGGGATTAAGCAAACAGAGATGCATTCTGTATAGGATGCTTCTGAAATTTTTCTGTTTTATCAGATTTAAACTTGATTGAATGAACACATATGTGCCATTTACACATGTACATGTTTGATTCATGTACCTGTTTGATATGGTTGTGTTCAACGCCTGAATCATCTAACTTTTGAATTAGAAACCGACGAGCTGAATGGTTTGTAAGGCGTCTTTCTGTACCATCAACACACACATTTTCCTCTGTGTCACTTGTTTGGTCTGATTGGACTTTATTCAAAATTCCTGTAAAACATTTAAAACTTTTTGTTTTCTACATATACATTCACAATGGAACTGCAATGAAGAGACATACAAGCGAAACTTTATTGGTTGATATTCAATTAAGCCTCACATTCTAAAATTTGAAAATTTAACTATCTCGAGTTGAGAATTACTCACTTGGTACAAATGTATGCTTGATGCGGTTGTACATGTTGAAATCTATATTTTGAATTGACTCACATTTTCAAATTTAAGTTTCTCAAGAAGAAAATGAATATGTTTCTCTAAAACCTTTAATTTTAATGAAATCGTAAGAACCCTCGAAATCACTTGCACCATAAAAAAGAAAGAAATAATCTATTGAAAGTGCATTAAATTCTGCTTTTAACAGTAAAAAAATTATGATAATCGGATGAGTAATTACCACAGGACAATTTTTTAAAAAGTCCTGTTTTACATGAAATGCACGGGAATTATGGCGTTGATGACTCACTTAAGTCACTTTTGGCCACATACAAATGTACTGTATATTTTTAATTAGATGTTAAAACAAAAGTGCTGAAAAAAATGCACAGTGTGTATCTACGGTAAATTTTATTGTGCCTTCTTAAGTTCTGATAGTGATACAGTTCTTCACATTGAAAAGTTTTTGAATCTTGTGATATAGATGCCAAGAGGGTTTTGTGTTTATACACTATACATATACATGTATGCATATATATGACAATTTTAATACCAGCCTTGTTAGCACAACTGGCAAGTGC
The DNA here is from genome assembly GCA_002080025.1 of Modiolus philippinarum. Lineage (NCBI taxonomy): Eukaryota > Metazoa > Mollusca > Bivalvia > Mytilida > Modiolidae > Modiolus > Modiolus philippinarum. The sequence goes on along the minus strand of MJUU01033399.1, from coordinate 20,797 downwards.
ACTCATCTTATGATGAGAGATCTAGGTTCGAATCCTAGACAGGGTTTTTATACACAAAAGTTGTATCATATACATACATGTACATGAACAAGACAGTTTTTGATATATACATTCACTCCATATCCTTTCATATCTTTCTATATAGATCATTTTTTTGTTTTTCAATTCGAGTGATTTAAGGTAGATGGGAACTCCAAATTTTTTCCATAGATTTTCTTTATTTTTTCGGGAAATCTTCCTTATAATATCAGCATTGAAATAAAAAAAATAAAAAAAGTTGAATACTTTTGAATATACGGCAAAATGTAAAACTGAAGATTATTCACTGTTTGTATGGGGGTCATGTTTTTGTCCAAAATCTCCTTGAAATCATTAGAGAAATAAAATCCACAAGCATATCTTGTGAGAAACGACATTTCTACACTCTCGATATAAATTTTCAAATATTTTAAACACTCGGCAAGCCTCGCGTTTAAAAATTTGAAAATTTAATTATCTCTAGTGTAGAAATGTCGTTTCTCACTCAATGTGGTTATGGATTCTATATTTCTTCTCTGTAGAGAGAATGTTGTTCTTGGTAAGTAATTGGATGAAATTTAATAATGGCGTCAAATATGTTTGCTGTTTTCTGACTTAGCCATTGTGACGTAATGAAAAAGGCAACCATGCCTGATACCATTGTGCTCAAAGAACACATTTATTTCCAATGATTAGAAATGGGAGGTCATGTTTTTGTCCAAAATCTCTTTGAAATCATTAGAGAAATAAAATCCACAAATGTATCTCGTGAAAAACGATATTTCTACACTCTCGATAGTTAAATTTTCAAATATTTTAAACGCTCGGCAAGCCTCACGTTTAAAAATTTGAAAATTTAACTATCTCTAGTGTAGAAATGTCGTTTCTCACTCATTGCTATTATAGATTCTATATATTTCTACACTCTTAATAGTTAAATTACATATGCGTTTAAAATTTTCAAAATTGAACTTCTCGGCTGGAGAAATGTCGTTTTTCATTTGATGCCAATTTGGATTGTACAAGTATATTTCTCCTCTCTAGACAGAATCGTGTTCTTTGCAAGTAATTGGATGAAATTTAAATTTTAATTATGTTTGTCATTTTCAGACCATGAAAATAGGCAACCATGCCTGCTGGTGACCCACTCTTCAGTACACATTTATTTTGGATTATTAGAAAATGGAGTTATGTTTTTGCCCTAAATCTACTTGATACATTAGAGAAATTAAATCGACAACCTTATCCTGTGAGAATAGAAATGACATTTCTACGCTCTGGATAGTCCAATTCTAAAATATTTTAAACACTCTGCAAGACTCACGTTTAAAAATTTGAAAATTGAACTATCTTTGGTGTAGATATGTCGTTTCTCACTCGATGCTGTTGTAGGTTCTATATTCTTTCTAAAATCAGCAAAGAAATATTGCATCCTAATTGAGGAAGTAAGTACCTATATTTTTGGTTCATGTACCTACATTTGTTTATTTTCAGGTTTCAAGTACCAAATGCTTTACGTATTTTTCATTGAAATGACAAATGTACCTGCTTTTGAAGCCATTGTCTTCATAAATTTGCCAAGTTTGTTGATGCCTATTTTTTGGGATTTATACCACCGAATTGACTTGTCGGGGTTTGTATTTTCTTGAATATAGAAAGGGTCATCTTTGTTGCTAAACTTTACGGGCCGTTTGGCCTTGTAAATTTTACTCTACTGGACATCTGGTAGGATCAGTAAGATTTGACCAGGCTCTTTGTGGAATTTCTCTTACATTTTTGACATTAATTCCAGTTCTAGTCTTAGTGTTTCTTTCAGTCATTTCCAGGTACTATTGGTTTTTCGAGTCCTTACAAAGCCGAACATCACCCCATTTCATTTGATAGTGTTCAGTAACACCTCTAAGTCCAAAGTAAACTGTGTTAAAAAACCACAAAGTGTGCAAAAGAGAAGTTGGATTTGATAAGGCTAATTGACCGGTCTCAAACATTGCATCAATATCTTCATCAGTAAGCATTTCAGCTTTTTTGTCTGCATTTCCTTTGCCCATTTTTTTAAATTCAATCTGTTTTGCAATCAGAACATCTCTTGTTTTTGCAAAGGTCTCATTTGTTGTCATATCAAAACAATAACCTTGTTTTTTCAAAACTCTATTGAAACTACAGAACATGCCAAGTAAAGTTGATGGCTCATACTCCTCACCGTCAACTTTTCTCACTGATATAAAATACTGGCTAAGAAGTGTGTTTAATTCTGGTGGTGGGATATTGTGTATGGCACTAGTGTCATTTTTTTTTCCTTCAAAAATTGGTTTAAACTTCTCATGTCCGACAGGTTTTTTTTGGTAGTACTCTGATTCTCTTGTTTCTCTATGAATCTGTCAATTGACTCCTCACTTACTTCTATGAAATTTCTGTTATTTTTGTTACTTGGTTCACTGATTGTAGGGCAAGATTTATTGGTAGGTCTGCTAGTGGAACTTGAAGGTTTGACAGGTTTTGCAGCCACTGAACCAGTCTGGGAATTAATTACTGGTACTGATAGATCTTGTAGGACATGAACATTAGAATTATCTGAATTTGTCTCTGTTTCAAGCAACATTAGTAACTCATCAGGTATTGGAGGTGGGGTTAATGGAACAGGGTCAGGAACGACATCAAAACAATACCGAGCCTCTGTAACGGTCTTTCCATTTTGTAGTGTTATTTCCCACATCGGGAAGCCAAAGTTATTTGTTTTGCTCTTAATAATTCCCATCTGTCCCCCGACAAGTCGGATTTTCTGCCCAGGCCTCAAATCTTCGTTAAAAGACATTTTTATTTCAAAGCAGACGACGCGATCGCGAATTGTTTACATGTAACTAAGGAATGTTTTAAAGACATCCGAGAAAACCGAAATTATTTCATAAAAGTAGTGCGTTTATGTAGACACGCCTACTTTCAGAAAGAACCAATCATATCCCGAGAACTGCTTCCTCACTAGTGACATTATTGATTTTTTAATCATCAATTGGGAAATAGTTAAAATCGCTTAAAATTAGAGAAAAGACATTTATCCATACTGGTAGTTGTCCGGAAATTTTCGGACCTGTTGCAGACTATTAACATATAAGTATGTAGGGAAGAATATTGATCAATCTCCAAAACCAAGGAAAAGGTATTAATTAAACCCATATGACTTAACATATACTAGTTGGTGATGGCTTATTACATTAATTTCTCTTCATTTGCTACTATAATATGTCCCTCTTTACCTATTATTAGTATGTTCCCTCGTATCCGCAACTTTGGTCCGCTAATTTTGCGGACCAGTACCGATCAGATACGAAACTATAAAAATGCATAGATACTGATTGGAAATGACTTAGAATGATTGTTTTTTATCATTAGTTATCATAATACAACAATTACAACACATTAAGCCCCACTGGAACCTGTTTGGAAATTGTTGTCGACTATTTTCCTTCGTACCCGCAACTTTGGTCCGCCAATTTTGCGAACCAAGTACCGGACAGGAGGGAAAACTGTAAAATGATATCAATATGCATAGCTACTGCTCGGAAATGACTTTGAATGCTGTTTTTATCATAATATTTCCTTCCTTACCCACTATTAGTATGTTCCCTCGTACCCGCACATTTGGTCCGCTAATTTTACGGACCAGTACCAGACAGATACGAAGCTATCAAAATGCATGAATATTGATTGGAAATGACTTAGAATGTTTGTTTTATACCATTTCATATCATAATACAACAATTACAACACACTTAGTCCCACTGGAACCTATTAGGAAATTTATGGATTTGTTGTCGACTATTTTCCCTCGTACTCGCAAATTTTGCGGACCAAGTACCGAACAGGAGGTAAAACTGTAAAACGATATCGATATGTAAATGTTATCTGGATTTTGACATCTGTATATCGTAAAATATCATCCAGTGAGCCAGAATATGAAGCACAGGGACGACTGAGTGCAGCGAACGAGCTCTAAGCTTCATATTCTGGCGAGCGGGATGATATTTTACAATATTCCAGCTTTCAAAATTCAGATAACATGTTTATCGTCTTTTATTTTTTCTTTCTATACAATAGTTTATTAGGTTTTGTGTCAAATTCTCCCAAGGCTGTGCGGGAAATGAGGTTCATTACCCTTTTAACAATGAGAAATGTGTTGTAGCTATTTTATGAATGCACAATATTTTTTGACGGTTTGCGTTATTAAATTTCGATATGTTTTGATCGAACCATCTTAGCAAATAGAAATGAAGACATTTTTTCATTGCAGAACCTCTCCATTGTTTACATTTATCGTCCAGTTCCTAGGCACTTTTATGACGTCACAATATAAACAAAATGGTGGCTCCGCTGAAGTTATCAGCGACCTAGTTTCCGTAGTTTTTCGAACGTCTCGTTTATATTTTTGTGTATCAGTGACGGTTGTTTACAAAATTGAAAACAGAAAATGTAATAGATTCTTTATCTAATAAAGGTTTGTTTCTTGCGAAACGGATAAAAAGGATATTGCTTATTCAACGTTGGGAGAACTTCCTTGATCCTCTTGATAAGTTCGGGTCAACCGGATATGGCTTTTGCGGAAGTGCTCTGCAGGCTGAGATAGGTGCAGGGAAAGGCGATAAGCATAGCTACTGATTGGAAATGGCTTAGAATGTTTGTTTTTTTATCATAATATGTCCTTCCTTACCCACTATTAGTTTATTCCCTCGTATCCGCAACTTTGGTCCGCTAATTTTGCAGACCAGTTCCGGACAGATACGAAACTATCAAAATGCATAGATACTGATTGGAAATGACTTAGCATGTTTGTTTTGTATCATTACATATCATAATACAACAATTAATTGCAACACATTTAGCCCCACTGGAACCTGTCTGGAAGTTTATGGATTTGTTGTCGACTATTTTCCCTCGTATCCGCAACTTGGTCCGCTATTTTCCCATATAGCATACAGTTTATCCGGCCTAGATCTCCTGCAGTTTTTATGGCAGGAAGTT
>MJUU01033396.1:0-57859 GCA_002080025.1 Modiolus philippinarum | reverse complement strand
ACAAAAATATTGTCGATAAAAAATTCTAACATTTTGATAACGTCAGTCTCAGTGTACTTCTTATTTGAATCGGTGTGGTTCTTAACAAAATATGTCTTGTCTTTCCCTATAACTAAATAGGTGTATCTGTGTTCTCCTTTTTTTGTGCAGAAACATTGATGTATTAAATCTGCAATTACTGTTTTCAGTTTATTGTGTGGCAGGGTTGTATAAAGTGTAGAGAAGTCAAAAGTTTGAATGCAATGGCAATGGGTCAGACTGGTAGAGGAAAGCTGTTCAAGGAGATCTTTTGAATTTTTAAGAATCCACATTTGATTCACACCGCTTGTGGAGTAGGCTTTATTACAGTAATTTTTCAGGCCATCTCTGACTGCGGTCAACAAAGTAGTGAGGAGCTGTTAAAGAGGTTTAGTGGTGCATCTGGAAGACCCGGCAATGAATCTCTGTTTGTATGGATTCTTGTGAAGTTTAGGTACCCAGTAGATGTAAGGGAATTATTTGTTTTCATCATTAGCTTTTATGCCAAATGATGCTAACACTGAAGTGTGATTTTTTACAATTTCATCCCTCGGTATTGTAGTAGGGGTATACTACAATAAGTAGGGTTTCTAGATGAACTGTCGATGCCCATCTCCTTCACAAGACAGTCGAGATAGTGTTTCTTACACACAAACAGTATGTTGTTAGAAGATTGATTGATGTTTATTGAGATATCTCGGATGATGTCAATTACACGAACCTTCCAACAAAAATAGCAATATTCATATCGAAGGAAACTTGCTGTAACAAAACTACAAAGTATAAAAAAACCTTCTCAGATTTGTTTCTCTGCACGATATTGTCATTTATTCTGCAACCTCTCTATTTTCGTAAGGAAACTACATTGACTGTATAAACATAAGTGATATGCAGTCGCTGACCGTATAACACTTCCTCGATGACGTCAACAATGTGTTTCCGTAGAGATTGTCCCATGACGTTTGAAGAAAACATGGATTCATCTCAAACTAACCAAGTCCGCTTCATTTAAAAAATCATCATTTTTACCGATTAATTTTACCGAAAATTCGCTTTGTTAACATTGCAGTATAAACACAATTACAGTACATTGACTTGAAATAAACTCTATATAATAGGGATGGCAAAATGTCTCGAATTCAATACTCGAGTACTCGGTACAAATACTCGCGAGTACTCGAGTACTCGGGACATTGTAATTGAAAATGTATAGTCACCATTCGTTTATTGTGGGACGAGGTCTTTTCGGCTTTTCAGTGCACCTGTCTGGCTTATTTTTTCTTCAAAAACATTGTTAATATGAATGAGTACTAAAGTTAATCACCTCTTGTATATGTTCCAGACCATACCCGTATTTGGACCTTACGCGTACGGTCCGGACCGTATGAGTATACTCATATTGTCCGACCGTACGCGTATGGTCGGACCATACGCGTACGGTCGGACCGTATGGGTATACGTGTAAGGTCTGCTACGAGCTGGACCATACGCGTATATTTAGACCGTATGAGTACAAAGAAAAAGACAGACACAATATTCGTTATTCAAACAAAGAATTGAGTTACAGTCAAAACTGATAGCACTTGCTACCACTGAAATCCGTATAAATTATTAGGTCTCTATAAAAATATTAAATTACTAATATAACTGAAATGAAATTAAAGAAGCAGTGAAATAAAAAAAAAATTCACACAAATTTTAAATGTAATACCTAAATTTCATTTTTATATTGAGAAGTTCTGTTCGTGGACAGGGGGTATTCCTTTTCAGAAAACTGTTTAATTTCCGCTGTTATAGTTATTCAGCCGTCCTTTTTCGAGAATTGGCAACTTGCACCCTTTTTGGGGTCATCGGGAAAAATGTTGTTCCTTATAGGTGGTATTCGATGATTTTTTTCTCAGGATTTCAGACAAGAAGACCATATATTTTATTTCAATTAACATTCCATTTATTTTTTAAGAAACACTAGTTTTTGTTCATTCTTTTATCTCAAATAACGTTCAATCAATAAGTTAATTTTACAGACAAAGGCATCTCCGAAACATAATTACAGAAAAGTGAATTCTATTATTATCTTATATTTTCTTTAAAATATTTTTTTTTTTAGAAAATCTTATTCGTTTCTAAACATAAGAGCTTCATTCATGAAATAATATAGTATACGTTATATCCATTTATTGACATATTATCCAAGAGCCCGCAAGACTTTGAAATAGCCAGACCGTACGCATACGGTCGGACCATACGCGTACGGTCCGACCGTATGGGTATTTCAAAAAAATACTCGTATGGTCCGGACCGTACGCGTACGGTCCAAATACGCGTATGGTCTGGAACATATACACCAAGCAATCAAACACTAATTGGCAAACAATCGACTAACGGTTTGCACTGTCGAAATTTGCTTTGATCTATTTTTAATTTTAATTATGTTGATGAAGATCCTTTCTAATTAAAAAGTAATATACGTTGTCAGTCCTGCCAAATAAAAAATTTCTTCAGTATCGCCGGTTCTATAACTTCATGGACATATTTCAAAATATTTATAGCATGACTTTGAATCCGCTAGGAAAGAAGCTTTCGAAGATTTCTTTTTAAATATATTTTACCGAATAAAACAAGACAATAAAAAATCAAGAGTTGATAAAATAATAAAGGTTGAATTTTGTAAACATTTTTATTAAAAATAAATGATTTTATGGGCAAATTTCAGAAAAACGAAATCAAAATTACTGCGGTACACATGGCAGGGGATACAGAAATATCAAGCGAATACAGATTGATTGATTGATTGAATATTGTTTAACGTCTACTCAGCAATATTTCAGCTATATCAAGACGAGAACAAGTTTGTTGATAAATAATCACTTTGGGGTATGGAAAGGGCCATGGGACGGGAAATTCTGACTGCCACTGGAAAAGTAGGGTGAAATCGTCAAGGGCGGGGAATTTAGCCTTGTAGCCGATCACCTACGGACCACCCCAAAAAGAGCTTGCTTCAAGGGTTCTTTAACGTGCAGGAAGCGTGGCATTTCTCCCAACACGTGGACCTGAGTTTACATCCCATCCGAAAGATGGGTTGTGTATTTATTAATCCCGCACAACCACGGAATGGGTCCTATTTCTATATCCCGGGACCCCCGGGGTCAGCCTCCGTTTAGGAGGGGTCACACCCCGCAAGCCGGAGATACTGGGTCCTATTTCTATATCCCGGGGTTCCCTCGGGGTCCTCTGTTAGGATGGCTCATACTCCAAGCTCAGAGGAGCGAATACAGATGAGGAACAATAAATAGAAAGTGAAAATATAAGAATAGAAAAAAAAAATAATGAAAAGATACTTAAATTGCATAATGAAATTTAGAAAATATCTATAATTTTAAAATAAGACGAGTACTCGAGTACAAAAATTGTACTCGAGTACTCGACTTCTAAACGAGTACTCGAATATTCGAGTACTCGTTGCCATCCCTACTATATAAGGTTTCGGCACGAAACGGTGAAAATCCTCGAGAAAGGCTCGCATTTCCACGCTTTTCTGATCCTCATCCTTATATTGCGTTTATGTCAAGTCAATGTACTGTTATTACCCATTTAAGTAATTCCTTTTCAATACATCAGAAAAGAAAACGTTTAGATTATATGTCGCTTTTCCGAACTAATTTTAATATGTTTTGGACTTGTGATAAGCCGAATAAGGACTTAATTTGTAAAATACTAGGTTGTCTTGCTACCAAAAAAACATAGGATATACATTACAAGTATCTTTGTAATGTAATATGAACATATTTATTAGTTAAGTCAATTTTCAATTTTACAAAGATAAATATATAAATGAAACCAATAACAATTTGGCAGTAAGGATAGAGAAACAAGGACCAAGTCCTTTTAATACTCCTTCTCCTAACTTACTTTTAAAACATATGTACATGCAGAAAGTAAATACGTAAAATTATAGATAGCCTTAAATATGTGTAAACATACACATACATATGAAAATAAACAGAAATATATATAACCAAACCGGTAATAATTTTGAGGGAAAAAGAGTGGGGGTGGGAGTGTACAAGTGATAAAGGGAATGATTGGTCTCGATGATAATATGTATTAACGGTGTTGAAATCCGCATCAAAGATTGTTTAGTTGTTAACAATGAAACGTTTACTTTGAATTTTATATTCTGAAGGTGCATGAAAATCGTGTTATTATCTTCGACGGAGAGCGCATCAGATCAAAAGTAAAATGTTTGTCTAAATTTGTACGGGTATTAAAAAAATCAAATTTTGTTAGTGCTGTTGCCTTAATCGATTACATTTTAAAATATAATGTTCAGTACTCTCTATCTCTCCACACATGCACAACAATGAATCAATTAAATTTCTTTTGAAAAGATGTTCATTTAAACAATTTGAGAATTCTAGTAGTTTAAATCAACATCGACAATGATAAATTTTGCCTTACCTTGATCCGTTATAGTAACAGGGTGGTATTTTAGATCTGTTAGTACTTAGGTTTCTTTTAAAGATTGAAAGTGAACTACTGGAACGGGTTTCTTCGGAAAGATTATTCCAAGAGTCGAGGGCAGAAAATAATTCGAGTACAATCTATTTCTGGAAAAGGGAATTTCTATTGCGTTTGAATTTCTTGTATTATTGGAATGGATACCTCATCGACGTTAAGGAAGATTATTTGCCAACTTTTGAGGAATGAAATTGTTTTTCATCTTCTAAAAATACATTAACCTATGATTTTCGCGTCTATCGCTTAGTTTTTCCCATCCAGTTTCATGATAAAGGGAAGTTACAGACTTTAAACGTGTTCCGCAGTTCAAGTTTTTGGACTAACATAACAGTGGAAGTGTCCCATATTACATCTGCATATTCTATTAATGGTCTTATGTAAGTTAAGTAAATATGTTGTAAGGATTAACGATCCAACATGAATTTGATTTTTCGAATAATATTAAGACGAATAAATGCTTTTTTCACAATCATATCGATGTGTCTGTGCCATTCACCATCTTGTGATAGAATTAGACCCAAATGCTTATGCTTGCTGACTGGAGTAAGTATAACATTATTCATTTTTTCAGGGGAGGATGGATGGGTTTGTTACATTTTCTTGAAATTTTTTTTAGTGTTAAATGAAACCAACCATTGGATTGACTTCTTGTGAATATAATCCTAATCGTTATTTAGAGTTATTGCAGAATTTGATGGATCGTCTACGATTATATAAAGGCCTGTATCATCAGCAAACAATTTCATTCTAGATGTATGTCTGTGACTATATCATTTAGATAAATTAAGAAAAATAATGAGTTATTATTATTTATAACATTGCGTTGTTTGCGGTTGCTAAAATAATTTTCAACCCATGAGAGCAATTGTCTTTTAATTCCAAATGACTTTAATTTATGTAATAAGCCCTTATGCCAAACTCGATCAAATGCTTTACTCATGTCGCAGAACACAACACGAATTTCTTTACCTTCATCTAAAGCAGCCCCGAATTCATTAGTTAAGTACAGTAATTGGTTTATTGCGGAGTCGCCGGGTATAAACCCAGATTGATTGGATGTAAGTATGCTGTTTCTAACAAAATAATTGTGCAAGTATTTAAAGACACATCTCAATAACTTTTTAAAAATACTTTATTTAACTGAGATGTACTGTCACAATCCACCGCAGTGCAACACATTTGTATCGAATACATACTAAACACTATACACATACACACATCGATGTAAACACTAGACACAAATGGTCAGAATAACATTCTATATTAATGTTATAATAAAATGTCATACTTTGAAAGTTTGATTGTGTATTATGAGAAATTTTCTCTCAATATGAAGTACAGCAGAAATGAAACATATATGAAGACAGATTACATTTCTAACACGAGAACCTTAGAACCTTTTTTTTTTTTTTCTTTGTTTTTTTTTTTTTTTTTTTTTTTTGGTTTTTGTTTTTGTTTTGTTTTGTTTTGTTTGCTGGCTTCACACTGCGAGAGAGATACAAATGAAGTGTTAAATGAATAATAAAAGGATATTGATCAATACCCAACTTCTTAAAATTCTTGGTAAAACTCTATTTCTCCGTATTGAATTCTAAACACCACATATACATGTATTAATTATACAAATGTTAAGGAAGACAGACAGAAATGGTTTGGAAATCTGAGTTTATTTGAAGATCTCATTCTACTTGTTGAAAACCTGCAAAAAATTATGGGCCACCGTAATTGCTACAAGAATAACTTAATTCAAAAAATAAATTATCTTAAAGGGATAAAAATACGGAAATACCTCTTTTGACATTTTTGACCAAATATCCACGAGATTAGGTTTCCATAAGATGGGAACGAGTGCTTAAAAAAGAAAAAAAATAGGTCACAATCCTTGTTTTATCAAATATTCTACAACAAATAATTTGTCATAGTGATATGTGATTGATATATCTTAACCGCATATCTCCCTTTTTCATTGTCCTTTTCCAATATATTTTACTTTCAAACTTTTGTGTCTCTTTTACTTTTTTTAATGTGAAACAAGTTTGTTAATGTTAAATAATTTGGGCGGAAGTTCAATTTTCACTTCAATATTTCAACGTTAAGTGAAATAGTTGCACATTTAAAAAAATAGAAACCATTAGCAATACATGGTTCGCTATTTCAAAATGGTGCATTGGTGTCAACATAAATAAACATGTAAAAAGGATAACCCTTAAATACAATAACAAAATACCGAAGTTACTGTAAATTTACTTTCTGCATATGGCCATTTCGACAACTTTTGTTTCATCAGTGCAGATAAAGTCAAAACATTGGAAATCCAGAAATCCATACAATAGACGTAATGTGATCATCATGTAAAAACTCTTGCTATTTTAACAATTATAAATGCAGTTGTACATTATTACTTTCAATCCGTTTAGAATAGTAGTACCCTCCTATAAGTGACATATCAGAAACAGCACAGGTTTTTTAATAATCGAAACATTTGACCCGGTAACCTTAAAAACTAACTGCATAAAAGATTTGCGCAGTACCTAGCATTAAACGTTTTTGTTTATGCTTTTATAAAAAATCTGTTTTGGTTTATTTGTATATTTATAAATACACGTGAAAAGTTCTGATTTTTTTCTTATGGTTTTTCATATCAACGGGTAGGAAATTCTATAAATGTTATTTACGCCCCCCGTGAGTCTGATCCGATATTGAAACAAAATACAAAAGTTAATACTACGTCATTTATTTTGGCATTTCAGCACACAATTTTCCTTCAATGGTTCTCTCCAGGCTTTAATTATTATAATCATTCTAGTCTCTATGGACAGGGTATTCCCCATTTCATAAACTAGGGATACAGTCTTCTTCTATAGATGGAACCTTCTACCTACCGATAACAACATATTTTCTATCTATTGAAAAGTAACAGGTTCAATAACCCGGGTGAACCATGAAAAAGTTTTGGGTGCCTAAGGCAATTTTATCTAATTATTTCTAGGTTTAAAGCGTTAGCCGTATTTCACATTATACTTTCTTAAAGCCAGCCGAACTCCGTTGTATTTAAGAGTAAGATTGCTGCATAAACTTTCTATTTGAATAAGATTGATTTTCTATGCAAATTGAGTATTTTCGATTTTAGCTAAAATTTGCTCACTGGTCATATTTAGTAACTACCAGCAAAATTAATGGATGCAGCTAGTTATACTTTGTATGGTAACAATGGCAGTAGAATATCGAAGGAACAAAGGAGTGAAATTTACAAAAATCGAAGTCCAAAAAAAAACGGCCAAAACGAGAACAGAGAAAACAATTACGTTAGACAAAAAAAAAACGTGAGACAGATACAAAGCACAGAAACAGAAATAACAACATTCAAAACAAAGCACTCACAGTGTGAACTCCAGTGAAACTGAGAGTGACATCAGGTGCTCCGGAAGGGTAAGCATGTCCTTCTCTGTTAACAGCACCCGTCACACTTTGAGTGATTCAATCCGGGAAATGTCAAAATCGGTAGTCAAATCCGAAAAGACGTGAATCTAGCTGAAAATTTCCACTTTCATTTGGGATACTGACACGTCATATCGTTCAATAATGATATGGTGACGGCCATAGAATTTCTTGCGGACACAATATCTTTTTCATTTGGAAAATGCCATAATGGATTTGGATTTTTTCCTCATAAAGGAAATCTACATTCTAAGGCTACACATCCCAAACAGATAAGTGTAACTTTTGTACGGCAGTATTGTTAAGTCTTTATCTAAAGAAAGTTTGAAATATTTATTTTGCGACCATTCTGAGACTTCTACGATTGCAAAATATTCAAAAATAGCGGAAGAACGCAATATGGAAGAAGTGCATATTGAGTTAACTCTTTTCTTTTTCGATGATGTGTTGATAATTATAAACAATCGTTATCTATGATTAATTATTGCTTTCATTATATAGATCTTCACAATAATTTAAAATTTTGATTTAAGCTAGGTTTTATTAACTTCGATCAAGGCATTAATTCCCCTTTAAATGGGTTTATACAACAATTTATACAACAAAAGATCTTGACAATTAAGTTTGTAACGTTACCTTTTATAAGTGAAATTATCGTTATAAATTTTGACAGTAAACTATCAAATTTCTTCTACTAGAAATATGAATTTTTCATCGCGATCAATTTAATAAAAATGTATAATATTATCTGAGGATATATATGTTTATTTTCAGCCAATTGTACCAACCGTAAGTCAATTTTATTGTTCCATATATGATTATCAGTAACAAAATTAGTAAAGGGATATGTTCGAAAAAGGATTAATAGCAAAGTAAGGAAGCTTTTATGTTTTAAAACACAAGTTGTCTAAGGAGTCAAGCGAAATTTGCATTTGTATCTGTTTTGTCACAGTGACTGTAAATGACTGAATTAAATGCAAAAGTCACGGGGATTATCAACGTAGTTGTATTATCACAGAATAAAAAAAAAGTCCTTATTACATTGCACTTTTTAGAATGGTCTGACGCTGTCTATCAGTCGTATTCTGTAAACAGTTGCATTGAAGAAAAGTTATATTCATCTGCTTTGTCTAGTTCTGCTTGATAAAATACTTGTTATGAAGGCATTGACTTTAAACATACATATCAATGTGGTTATTTGGTAGAGTTGGATCATAGGTGCCATTTTGACTCTATGCAACTTTTATAGTTGACGAATAAATACAATAAATCTCTTTATACTGTCTATTTTTATGACATGTCTCTAATCCAGTATATTTTGCAAGTCGACTTTTTCAAATTATTCCTATATGTAAATATCAGAAATGTATTCTTCTCGACCGTTCTGTGGTAATTGTGGGGTTTTGTTGTCAAGTAAAAACAAAAAATGTCATAACAGACCATAAGTTCGGTTGATATAAGGATTTACTGTTCTAATGCAAGCAAATGAAATCTTAAGAGTAAACCCAGCTGATAAAAAATGTGAACTCATACAAATTTGTCCTATCACAATATTTCGAATTTTACAAGAGGTATAATTTGCAACCGGAATTGATATTGTCACTACCAGCCATCGAATAAATAAGAAAAATAAGAAAAACAATTATTAAAGAATTCGCCAGATGAACATTTTGATAGTAGAGAAATAAGCAAGCAGAACACTATTAATAACTAACTAATAACTAAATACCGATGTATGTAAATTTTGTTTCTACATAATATTATTCGTATTTGGAGATCTTAAGTCTCTTCAGTGCAGACAAAATCTAAACGTTTGGAAGACCTTAAACTCAACGATAAAAACGGATATCGAAAAAATAAGCAACATGATCTAATATAAAGCCAAAACAAGCTAATGACAGAGCTTTGCATGAGGGATTACACCATAGTTTTGAAAGAAAAAATTACAAAAATAGACATTGTAAGAATGCAAATAGAATCGGCTTTCGGGTCAGCACCGAAATACTGACTACTGTGCTGGTGAATACCTAGTGCACCAGCAGAAGCTTTGACCCGGTGGTTACAAATAACTAAATAAAGAGACATTTGGCAAGCCTCAATCTATGATGTACTAAATATATATTTATCATATACTCTAACTATATTAAAAATTCAATTGAAAGATACCTTGAGAACTCAGATATATACATTGGTGAAGAATATATGATATATTTGACGAGACTGAGAAACAGGCACAAATGCGCAGTTTATCGAAAATGTTTTGCAACAAAATGTTTCGAGTACAAATGAATGCGATATTTTACGATAGTGCATTGCTCAAATTTGTTGAACAGGTTGGGTGTGGTCTAGTTTTCTCCGTCTTGAAGGTAAGATTAAAACGAATAATCCCGATATAATTCACCCTTGACTGTTCAGGTCAATCAAATAGAGTAATACGTATTTTTTTCTAGCACACAACTTCAGATAAGGGGAAGAAAGCTGAACAACTTCGGATATTGTTGTTAAATCAATGAGGTCATATGAGAATTTATACTCTGACGAAAAAGCATCTGGCTGATACACACGAAGTGGCATGTGACAAAACATCCAGGTTGTGACGAAAAGGCATATGATTAATTTTGGGCTTGGTCTTCCTCATCTGTATTCATTTGTTTATTCAAAAATATTTTCATAACCTATGAAAGAAAACATTGTACAAACCTTTACATAATATAAGAAAGAGATTCGGGCAATAACATAGATCATAAATAAGACAAACCAAATGTGTTTTGAAATTGTTATTTAGTTAAGCTTACTTAATACAGCAAAATAAGAGAAGTTAGTGAGAACCGAACTTTCGATCCAAAACGAATAATCCAAGGACAAAAGCAATATCGGAAACAACAAAGAACAGACCAAAACATGAATACGGCACAGAAAGGAAAAACGAAGACACACACACACAAAGATGAACAACAACTTTGGTATTAATCGCGTTATTAAAATAAACGGTTTTCCGACATTTTGTTTTTCAACAGTGATGTTTTATAAAAGCCAATACCATTTGTTGTGGTTCATATATTTAATGTTTGAATTTTCTAGGTAAAAATGAACAAATGTGCTTTAATAATGATGATTATTTTGCTTTTTCAGCAATTGCTCCGACCAACTGCTCTGTACCAGCCATTTGCAACACAACAAGAGCAGATCAGTGTATTGATCCTGGTACGTTGGAAATTGGGGACTGCGATAATACGACCCCGGTGGCAACAACAACAACAACAACGACAACACAATCAATAGTGACAACGAAAAAACAACTGAAAAGATGCAAAATTCGCTATAATAAATAATACAAAAACCATAATCATTTTAACATTTATTTTTCTTCTATAAGGTATCAGTGATGTAGTCGCAACGCGGATGATCTTGATACATGTATTAAGAGATATGTCCATTTTTGTTTATTTGCATATTTAATTTTGATTTCATAACAGCCATCGGAATTCCATAAAACTTGATATGAACAATTTGTAAAATAACTTTTTTTACACAACTTGTCGAAATGTAAGTTGTAGAAACTTAATTACCAGTAAACTTCGATATTTTGTTATTAATTTACTTTCAACAGAGTTAGATGATAAAAGGTGCAACTTCGAAAGTTATTCTAATAAACAAATAACTAAATATCGAAATTACTATGAATTCATTTTCGCCACACGCACACGATTCACACGATGAACGCACACGATTCACACGTTGAGCGCACACGATTCTCACGATAAATGACAGGAAGTTCTCAATCGTGTACCATGTACCTTGTACCAAGCACCGTGTAACATGCACCGTGTCGGTTAAATAATCTTATATCTTTTCATGAAACGAACTCGAAATGAAAAACATGAGCGTGCAATAAACACTATTGACAAATATTTTGAATGAGTTTACCAGAGTCAGTCGTTTTTTTTTACTTAGAATGTCTGAACAGAGTTGATTTAATGCTGACAAACTCATGTCAGTCAATCTCAGTCTTTACCTATGCTGTAAAAGTCTCACCAGTGTTGAGTCAACTTTGGTCAGTCATTCTATACACTATCTGTGTTGTAAATGACTGATTTTTGTGAGCATGTTTGTACAGTGTTTAGTCAACGCTGATCAGTCATTTTCAACCCTATTCGTTTCCTAAAAGACTGATGCGTGTTGAAAATGGCTGACCAGCATTGACTCAACATCGGACAGATACATTTATTTTTTTTAAGTTGAAAATATTAGGTTCCATATGTTGGCCAGTTGTTTGATCTGTAAAATTTATACTTTCTGAACGGTATGCGAAAAAATACAGCGAAATTATGAGGAATTTCAACAAATTAGAAAAAAATTCTGTAAGATTTTTAGCTTAGCCAGGCAACTCTAATCAATAAGATCTTGATTGCATATCGGCATCCATCACATTTATTTACAATGTAGTTTCCTCTCAATTTATTTTTTTAATTATATTTTAGGACTGTAGGATCTTAGATTAAACTCTATATCCTAGAATACCTATAAATAAGCCTTTGGTATCAGAATGCAGCTGGATCAGGTTTTATGGACTCCATCTACAAAAATAGCCGAAGGTGGTGGATAAAGAAATTCCCTATTCATGTGCTGTGGTCGGGTCATAATGTGACAAAAATCGGCCGTTAACAATCTTGCACAAAAGCTGGGACAAACATCAATCTTCATGCAGTATTTCCCGAAAAAGCCAGCAGATGCCTGTGGTCGTATAAAAGGCATAAAAATCTGTACTTACTCATTTCTGCTCCTTTCAAGTGGTAGAAACTAATTAGCCATTACTTTTTTGAATTCACCGACTCACTCCCGTCCTACTTAACCTGAAAGACTGCTCACTGATTCTGTTTTTGTTTTTCTTTTTTTTAATTTATTTTTTGGTGTACAGTGCCGTGAAATGAGTAGTGCTCACTTTGAGTACTCAAGGCATAAACGAAGAGTAACATTATATCATACTTAAAATGAAAACTAAAAAGAAAAATCAGCACAACTCACAGCTATATGGCTGAGTTTCCTCATGAATATTC
This sequence comes from Modiolus philippinarum, assembly GCA_002080025.1. NCBI lineage: Eukaryota > Metazoa > Mollusca > Bivalvia > Mytilida > Modiolidae > Modiolus > Modiolus philippinarum. Next base: position 44,828 of record MJUU01033396.1, on the reverse strand, counting down.
AACCTGACAGAAACAACAACAGGATTCCTTCTAATTTTTTTTTCAACCATGTATCGAGTTGTTCATTGAATCTTTCTTTCATTTAATAGCTACTATATCAATTTTAGACAGGTCGTGAATACACATCGCTACTAATGAAGATGGGTTTGTTTTTCTTATTAAATGGTACCAACAGTACAACAGGATATGTGGTATAATTGATCAACATGTCCATAAAATGGTCATACATTGAAGTTCATCGATATGGACATTGGTGTCCATGCTGCTTACCCGTCAGTGCAAATGTTTCATTAAGAATACAGCTAGATAAATCATCCTTCAAACATATGCTAACGTCATAATACTGTAGCCAAAAGAGACATATGAAGCTATTTTCAAAACGATTTTGTGAACTCATTTAAAACTGTAAAATATATCCCAGAAACCTTTTCCAAAAGCAAGGTTTTGAAAATCTTTCGGTTAGATCAAACCAAATACTTTACATTTGCTTGGAGGTACATAGTATTCTTGAATATTCATTTAAAACATGCATTTTTAGGACCATTTTTACTGTACTGAAAACATGAAAACGCGATTTTACATTTTAGCATCAATGAACATTATTATTATTACTTTTTTAGAACAAAAACAAATTTTGCATATTTAGAAATTTGTTGTTGTATAAATCAGACATATTCCAAGCTGACACATATCATCTTTTTACGTCATTAATGCTTAGCATTTTTCTTTTTTGCATCTGTGTTGTGTATCATTTCTGTATAATGTTATCTTTTTTATTCAATAATAAAGTTCCATCTCACATATACTCGCATGAACCAAATGTTGTTTTTTTTCATGTTTAACGTGTACATGGTACACATGATATCAGCTTTTCTGAATAATTTTAAATTTTAAATTTTAGTATAAATCAGGCGTGATTTTATCTGGTACATGAAACTTGTCAATAGAAATACGAGCTAAATTTATTCTAGGATACGATTTCCTCTTTTAACATTGTTGTGGTGTTAAAAATGTATAATATGTTGTTGGCGATTGTGCTTATTCATGTTGACTTATCTTTGGGTAAGTAAATACAGCTTGCTGTTATCAGTTAAAAATAGTTACATCCGCCTTATTAATCAATGCTTCAAGAAATTCCGTCTCATAGGAACATAAAAAGTTCTTTAATAGATATCATTCCCTTGTTTAAAAATTTGAAGTTTCGGTACGAACTCTGATTCAAGATTCTTTTTTATATTAGTACTGGAATGCTATTTATATTAACTGTCTACGACCTTACAATAGCAATTCCTGTACAGTTGCTACCAGGCACTACCACAATGGAAGGGGAGGATTGACATAAAACTGGTTTAACTCATACTTTCTTTTGAAATGTCTGTACCAAGTCAGGAGCATTGCAGTCGACAATTTTTTCGGTGGATTCCAACTGATTTATCTTTTTATCTTACGGACTTCGGCTGTTAACAACATTGTTCGGTAATTGTGTTATTAACCCCATTTATTTTATGCATTATCATTTGTAATTGCATCATTATTTTGTCAATCGCTTATTGCAATGTTAAATGATGTTATATAGATTCCACCTTGTGTCCTGATCATGATTTGCGGATGTAGACATGTGATATGGATATCAATGTCATTTTGTATACCCCAATTTGGTACAAATTAACTGAAAATAGACAAAAATAGGGATATGGATAGTATCCAATATGTTTTAAATGCCACCTAAGTCTCAAACTTGGTACAAGAGTACTGAAAATATGAAAGATTAGGGATCTCGATAGTATGCGATATGGTGGTAATCCCGTCGAGTACTTAAAATTGTTACAAATTTAGTGAAAAAATGCATCAATAGGGATTTGAATAGTATGCGATATGGTGTAAATGCCATCTAGTACTCAATTTGGTACAAATGTACTGAAAATATGAAACAATAGGGATATCGATAATATGGTGTAAATGCCATATACATGTAGTACTCAAAATGGGTACTTTGCTGAAAATATGCAACAAAAGGGATAACAATAGATGCAATATGGTGTAAATGCCATGTCGTACTCAAATTGGGTACAAATATACTGTAAATAAGCAACATTAGTGATGTCGATAGTATGCGATATGGTGTAAATGCCCTCTTGTACTCAAAATTTGGTACAAATGTACTGAAAATATGCAACAATATGGATATCAATAGTATTGGAATTAATGTAAATGCCATTTAGTACTCAAATTTGGTACAAAATGACAGAAAATATGCACCAATATGTTGTAAATTTCATCTAGTTCTCAAATTTGGTACAAATGTACTGAAAATATGCAACATTACGGATGTCGATAGTATGCGATTTGGTGTCAATGTCATATAGCACTTAAAATTGGTACAAATGTACTGAAAAATGCAACATTAGGGATATCGATAGTATGGGTTATGATGAAAATGCCATTTAGTACTCAAATTTGGTACAAATTTACTGAAAATATGCAACAATAGGGGTATGGATAGTATCAATACGGTTTTTATGCCATCTAGTATTAACAAAATTTTGTAAACATTTACTGAAATATGCAACGATAGGGATATTGATATTTATGAGATGTGGTGTAAATACCAGCTAGAACTCAAATTTTACAAACTGACTGAAAATATGCAACAATAGGGATATTGATAGTATCCAATGTGGTGCAAATGCCATCTAGTACTAACATTTGGTACAAATATATTGTAAATATGCAACATTAGGGATGTGGATAGTAAATGCCATCTAGTACTCAAATTGGAACAAATGTACTGAAAATATGCAACAAAAGGTATGTTGATAGTGTAGGTGATATGATTTAAATGCGCCATTTAGTACTCAGTTTCTCTATTTCATTTGATATGATTGATCACGATTTTAAAGGAGGGTGTCATCGTATGTTCTAGGAAAAATAGAAATAGATTCTGTTCGATGTAGAAAATATCGAAATACCCATATACAAATTCACGTGAAATAATAAAGATCGTGTTTGGGGTACGAATAAAAAAGGATACGGAATGGGCGTTGTACGATGATTACACATTAATAAAACCTTTGCAGACTTCATTAATCTGTTAATGTACCCTCAAGAAGATGAGAAATAAAATGCCATTTTAATGGCTGGAAGTTTTATCAGTTTCCACGAATCAAAGCAACACGTGAAATAAAAAACTGCAAGCGTGTATTTTTTATTCACACGGTTGTAAATAACAAGTTTTGTGGAAAAATATACTTAAGTTTAGACTAAAAAAATTAGCTGTCGACAAATTTTTTCCCGAAAAACTTCTTTTTGTCCTTGGGATTTCATCCTGCAAAAATGACAAGTATGTTGTTGTATGCACCGTCACTAAATAAATGTAAATACCGAAATGAAAATGCATTGTATTGGACATCGTGTATGGTGTACGGTGTAAAGTGTATGGTGTATGGTGCATGGTGTATGGTATATGGTGCAATGGTGTATGGTGCGATAGTGTATAGTCTGTGGTGTAATGGCGCATGGTGAATGACGCAATGGTGAACGGTGTATGGTGTATGGAATAATTGTGTGCTTAGTTATGTTTTACTGTCGAGCACTGTATATAGATTTATGCAGCGTTTTTTAATGCATTTCATACATTTTTTGAAATTGTGCATTTCCTATGTTTTGGTTCTAGTGCTGCCGATGAGGAATTAATTTCCTAAATGACCATACAGCTAATTAGAATATATTACAGTTTCAGTTAACATATGTGTTATGGTCTCATGTTTATTTACTTTATATTTTTCACGAAAGGATCTGGAGTAAATGAAGATGAGACAATAACACATATGTAAACTCCAACTGTAATAAATTTTAATGAGCTGTATGGCCATTTCGGAAATTAATTCCTCATCAGCAGCACTAGAACCCAAATATAGGAAACCACAGTTTCAAAAAATGTTTAAAATGCATAAAACCAAACAAAATCCGAATAATCAGCTAAGGACAAAACTACGATGGAGGGAGTTCAACCTTAGGTTTTAGAATTTACATAAATTAGATAATATTTTTAAACAAATGGCCATACAGCTCATTAAAATTATTGCAGTTGGAGTTGACATATATGTTATGGTCTCATGTTCATTTACTCCATATCCTTTCGTAGAATATTTAATACAGGAGTTTGTCTTTTATTGCAGTGTGATTCCCCGTGATAGAGATGTATGCTCTTTATTTTTCTTAGATATGGTGTACTTGTACATGAGATAATATCTCATGTGTACACTTTGTTCAATTACTATTATCTAAATTTATGTAAATTCTAAAACCGAAGGATTAACTCCCTCCATCGTAGTTTTGTCCTTAGCTATATTTGATATTACTGATTATTCGGATTTCGTTTGGTTTTATGCATTTTAAACATTTTTTGAAATTATGGATTTCTTTTGTTTGGGTTCTAGTGCTGCTGATGAGGAATGAATTTCCGAAATGGCCATACAGCTCATTAATATTATTGCAGTTGAAGTTGACATATATGTTATGGTCTCATGTTAATTTACTCCATATCCTTTCGTAAAATATTTAATACAGGAGTTTGTCTTTTATTGCAGTGTGGAGTTGGTAACACAATTCCCCGCGGTAGAGATGTATGCTCTTTATTTTTCTTAGATATGGTGTACTTGTACATGAGATAATATCTCATGTGTACACTTTGTTCAATTACTATTATCTAAATTTATGTAAATTCTAAAACCGAAAGATCAACTCCCTCCATCGTAGTTTTGTCCTTAGCTATATTTGATATTACTGATTATTCGGATTTCGTTTGGTTTTATGCATTATAAACATTTTTTGAAATTATGGATTTCTTTTGTTTGGGTTCTAGTGCTGCTGATGAGGAATGAATTTCCGAAATGGCCATACACCTCATTAAAATTATTGCAGTTGGAGTTGACATATATGTTATGGTCTCATGTTCATTTACTCCATATCCTTTCGTAAAATAAAAAGTATACACATGAGATATAATCTCATTTACAAGTACACCATATCTAAGAAAAATAAAGAGCATACATCTCAATTTAAATCCTTTTTTGAAATATATATATATAACTAAAAAAGCGTGCTTTAAATTCAGATTAACATTATCACAATTATTAGTCGAAAGAAATCTTGCCTCCATACATGTTTTCATTACACAAAAGAAAATACACTTATTTTTTTAAATTGAAAATACTATGCTCAATATATTGGCCATTTGTTTGATCCGTAAAAAGTCATAATTTTATAACGGTATGCGAACAACTACAATTAGATTAATTGTGAGGAATTTCAACAAACTAGAAAAAACTTCTGTAAGATTTTTAGCTTAGACAGGCAACTCTAATCATAAGATCTTGCTTGCATATCGGCACCAATCACATTTATTTATAGTGTAGTCTCCTCTCAATGTCATTTTTGGAATTATATTTTAGGACCGTAGAATACAGAAGTCAAATCAAGCGTTCCTTCAATGATAAAAAAAAACTTAGACAGGATCGTGGATTAAACTATACATCTTAGAATACCGAGACATAAGTCTTTGATATCAGAATGCAGCTGGATCAGGTATTATGTGCTCCATCTACAGAAATAGCCAGAGAAGCTAGTGAATAAAGCAAACCCTGTTTACGTGCTGTGTTTGGGTCATAATGTGAAAAAAATCGGCCGCTAACAATTGTGCACAAAATCTTGGAAAAACATCAATCTTCATGCAGTATTTCCCGAAAAAGTCTGCAGATGCCTGTGGTTCTATAGAAGGCTTAATAATCTGTTCCTATTCATTTCTCCTCCTTTGAAGTAGTAGAAATTAATTGCCCCTTACTGTTTTGAATACACTGACTGTCCTATTAAACATGAAATATTGCTCACAGATACTTATTTTTTTTGTACAATACCGTTAAATTACGCGTGGTCACTCAGAGTAAGCAATGTATAAACAAATGGTAACATTAGGTCATACTTAAAATTAAAACTAAACAGAAAAAATAACACAACTTACAGCTATATGGCTGAGTCTCCTCATGAATATTCAACCTGACAGAAACAACAACATGATTCCTTCTTAATTTTTTTTCAACCATCTATCGAGTTGTTCATTATATTTTTTCTTTCATTTAATAGCTACTATATTAATCTAAGACAGGGTGGGAATACACATTGCTACTTATGAAAATGAGTTTGTTTTTGTTTAAAATGGTACCAACTGTACAACAGTAAATGTGGTATGGTTGATCAGCATGTCCATGAAATAGTCACACATTGAAAGAGGGTCATCGATATAGACATTGGTGTGCATGATGCTTACCCGTCAGTGCATTTTTTTTCATTAAGAATACATATAAATAAATCATTCAAATATATGCTAACGTTCTTATATTGTAGATATATAAAAGAGACGGATGAGGCTGTTTTCAGAACAATTTTGGTGAAATCATATACAAATACAAAATGTACTCCAGAAACCTTTTCAAAATGCCAGGGGTTAAAAATTTTACGGTTAGAATAAATCAAATACTTAAACATTTGTTTGAAGGTACAAAGTGTTCTTGAATATTCATTTAAAACATTCATTTTTAGGACCAGTATTGTACTGAAAACATGAAAACGCGATTTTACATTGAAAAATCAATTGACATTAGTTTTGTTTTTTGTTTGTTTTTTTTTTATTTATTTATTTTGAGCACAAAACAAATTTTGCATATTTAGATTTGTTGTTGTATAAATCGGGAATATTCCAAGCTGATACACATTATCTTTTTACGTCATTCATTATTAGCATGTTTCTTTTTTGCATCTGCGTTGTATATCATTTCTGTATGATATTATCTTTTTTAATGCAAGAAAAATTTAGCTGGCATAAGTTATTCAACAATAAGGTTCCACGTCATACATACTCGCATTAGACTAATGTTTTTTCGTGTTTAACATGTACATGGTACACATGATATTACTTTTTCGGAATAATTTCAAATTTTAGTATAGTTTTATCTGATACATAATACTTGTCCATAGAACTACCAGCTAATATTATACTCTTTTAACATTTTTGTGGTGTTAAAAATGATTAATATGTTTTTTGCGATTGTGCTTATTTATATTGACTAATCTTTAGGTAAGTAAAACATAACAGATTGCTTTTATCAGTTAGATATAGTTATATCCGTGACCGCCTTATAAATTAAGGCTCCAAGAACCTTTCTCTCATACGAACATTAAAAAAGTTCTTCAATAGATATCAGTCCCTTTTGAAGCTTCGGTCCGAACTCTGATTCAAGATTCTTTTTTATTTTACCGATCAGAATTAACAAAGCTCTAGGTCAAAGATAATTAAAGACTCAGCATGTAGAATTCCGGTCGACGGCCGCAATTGTCCTGACTTGATGTAAGCATTTCACAAGAAATGGTATGTTCAAGCGGTCACGAAGATGGCTACATTTTATATGTCAAATAACAAAATCTGTACAAAATTTGCCAGATCCCGTGTAACAGATCAACCATTAAACATACAATGCGTAAGGAGGAGAAGTTGAAATATTATTATCCATGTAGGGAAAATTGTTAATTTTGAAATTAAAATTGCCCCTTTTGTCACAATTTTTAGTATCGAGATGACTTTTTTGTCAAATTCAAATCTAGTGGTTTCTTTTGTTTCTTTTATCTCTGGTTCTTGAAGACATATCGAGGAGATTTATTTGGCAAAGGGTACCTTGGTAAAGGAAATAAATCACCATCAATATGAGATTAAAGAATGTGGCATCTTTTATTTCATGGTTTTTAACAAATACCTCATCAAATTCAGTCTCGTTGGGATAAGTCTGAGAGAAGGAGGAGCATATTTAGGGCCCATTCGTATACCTATTTAATAAAAAGCACTTTTATTTATGACAAAAATTAAAATTATAACTATTAAAGGGAGTCAAATATATATCACAGACATCGACATCATTTTGGAAATACATATGTGCATATAAGCTTCCAGTACTTCAAATACTGAAGTAACCTGTTTGGTTGAAAAAAAATTAATAATAGTAAGGTTTAATTTTATTTACTGGAAATATTCACTCAATAGAATATATTGACTTGAAATTAAAATGTTTTACTTTGTTTTTGCACCAAATATTCAATTTGTTTTAGAATTAATTTTTGCTTGTAGTGAAGTCGTCATATGACATAAGTAGTCGAATTGCCCATATGCAGAATATAAATTCACAGTAACTTCGGTATTTAATTATTTGAGATGAACAGAGATTGGACGTGAGACGATTCATCCCGTTCCGTCAGCAATTCGTTTGACGATCGTCAAGCAATAAGGATACATTACATATGGTTCTGTAAAATAGTAAGAAACCAGAAAAATAAATTCTGTTTTCTTTATTTAACGCACTAAAACACTTGGAAAAAATAGTTTTCAATATAAATCAGATTAAGTAAAAATCTTTAATGTTAATTAATCATAATAAATCCTGGCACATATTGTTCCTACAAAGACATCGATGTCATCAATATTCAACTTTCTGCTTTAAGTATTTGCATGGTATTAGATTTCCGTTTTTGTTCCAATCAGGCATAATCCAGCTGACATTTGTTATTTAACCATTTAGGTCAATTTACTTCAATCAACTAACATATTCAACATTGGCATTTTACACATGATATCGTTTTTTACATTAATTTTATATTCAAGTCTTAATCAAGCGAAATAAGTGAAGCTGGTACATATTACTTGTAAGCTTAATACTTCTCAATTTTGACATTGGCATTTTACACATGATATCGTTTTTTACATTAATTTTATATTCAAGTCTTAATCAAGCGAAATAAGTGAAGCTGGTACATATTGCTTGTAAGCTTAATATGTACTGGGATACACTTCTCAATTTTGACATTGTTGTGGGGTTACATACTGTATACGATGTTGTTAGCTTTTATGCTAATTTGTTTTGGCTTATCTTTTGGTAAGTAATTACAGTTAAAACTTACATTAGTCAGTTCATGCATCTTCGTTCATTACTGCGTATTGTATTCTCAAATGCTTGTTTCATCGTAATATGTTGGCATATTAATTTCCCGCTCCGATCTTATCTAGTTTGGTTGTTTTAGACCTCTAAAACTCTGCTTGCTTTTTTATACCCCCGCAACGAATTTGGGGTATACTGGAATCACCATGTCCGTCCGTTTGTCCGTCCGTCTGTCCGTCCGTAGACATTTTTTGTCCGAAGCTTATCTCGGGAACCTTTCTGAATTGACTTTTCAAATTTTGTCAGAATGTAAGTAACTACAAGTACTTGTGCACCTTCTATTTTCAGATTGATTCATAAATTTTTAACAAAGTTACAGCACTTTGTAGATTTCTCCTTCTTATAGTCTATTTTGAAAATTTAAAAGGAAGGCTAAAAAGGTTTCCCCAACATTTTCCCTATCGAGTAGCAAAACATCTCTCTGATAACTAGTTCTAATGAGTCTATGTCTTATCAAAGGATTTCTCTGTGCCTTCCTCTTATTTTAAATTGCCTCAAAGTTACGGTGGACTATTGGAGTACCCCCATGGTACGTTTCTACGTCTGTAACTGTGCAGGGTAGGATCATCAACAAGAAGCTGGGGGTATAAATTTGTGGCCAATCAGGCCACAGTTACATCTAGTTCTTATTTCAAAAAACGGGATTATTGACTTTACAATAAGCTGAAATCTTATAAAGGGACTTTAATCGATTTTAAAATTCGAAACTTGAGATTAAAGGAGTATGAGTGTCAGGTTTCAGGAGCATTCGATATCCTTGGGTTTCATCCACTCAAACACGGTTAATTGTTTTTGCACATGGATCATATTTTCTTGGTCATAGGTCACTTTACCATGCATAAAATAGACAATATGCAAAATCTTATCAAATTCCAGTTATATTTTCATATATTTTAAGGCATATAAACGGCTAATGGAAAATGAAGGAAACTCTAGAGAGAACTGTTTCCCGCCAAAATTTTGACGTTGTATATCTCAAAAAGTCTTACATGGATTTTCAAATTGTTTTGCTCATGTTGTTCTATTAACAAAGTTCTTCAAAACAAAAGGTAAGAATTTTAATTCTAATTACAAAATTTCTGACACTCGTACTCCCTTAAATTTAATCACTGTTTATTCTTTTTGTTGTTTAATTCAGTCAGTCGCGAAAACAATTGTATGGGCTATTTCTGAAACATTTTTAGGTAAGAATTTCTTCTTTACATATAATTTTCAAATATATAGGGCCTGTAAGTCTTGCCCAATTTTGGAACTTCCGGGATCATAAATTCTTCCCGGAAATTACATTATAAACAAAGAAATATGACGTTACAAACAAACATTTGAACATGATAATCTTCAGACGCCATGTTTTGACGGGAAACGTTTTCGAATTGCCTGTTTATTGTTGATTCTCGTGGGTCAAATGATGAGACTTACATGCCCCATTGGAGAAAGGCCTAAAGGAATAAGTTTTGGTTTTAGTTTATTTTTCCGGAAACAATATACAGTCAAAATATAATTTGTGGGCATTATATGTTTCATTCTCTAACTATTAACCTTCCCATGAGTAATTGTAAAAATTACAACTTATATAGGTCCCAATGATGCATCATGCAGGTATCAAACGAGATGTATGTCACATCAAGTGCGCAGTGACAGCACTTAAAAAAACTTATAAAATACCTGGATTTCTGAAGAGAAGGTAATTAAATCATACCTTAATTACGAAGGATTAATTAGATTAATAGTGATCATTTTAAAGGCTCGGTAATTTGTTTTTTTTCTGACATGTTTCTTGCACTAAGCTGTATCTTATTCAAAAGAATCCGACTAGTATAGGATAATAAGTTGCAAACAACTGTTTCTTCCAACAGAAGAATTTATAAACTCGCTTTAGGACCATTCTTACATATTATTCGAACCGAAATGATACTGGTTTAAGGGTGTCAGTACAAAACATGCTAACAAACACTGAATAAATGGGTCAAAAATGGTTTGTTTATGGCTTTGTTAAGAGTTGTGAAAAGTTTTTATTTAGAATAAAACAAAAGAGACAAGAGACAAAAACCTTAAATATAATATCATTTGTATTTAATTCCATTAAAGTGCATACTATTCAAAAACCATCACTTGACTTATAATTGAACCCTAAGGTGGTAGACCTGGGGTAAGTGGAGATAACTCCTTTTTATATAGCAATTACTTGTTGTGATTAGTATGAATAAAACAAAGGATTAATAATATCTTTTAATGAATAAAAATAAAATATCCATTTTATCATGAAAATACACTTTATTAATAAAGCACTTCATAATGGCTGCATTAAAATTTCCAGGTTTTGAAAGGTATGTTAAAAATATTAAAATAAAAGAAAGTCAGATATTTGGCAAGAAAGGTAACTCTTTCAACTTGACGGTAAGTATCAGGGAAAACTATGTTTTTTATGCAGTTCTCCTAAAATTGTTAAAAAATGTTGCGGTGAATTTTTCTCAAATTTTGACACAAGGTTCTCAGTTTTTGATAAAAATTGAATAATAGGATTGTCGTTTAGAAAAAATGGAACAAAGCTGTTTTTCAGCATTGTTTTGACAATGTAATTTCTTTTATATTGCATATCAACACATAATGCATACATATGATATTTATTTTCTGGTATGTAGGTCTGCAAGTTTCTAAGAAGCAGTTTAGAAATTTAGATTTAATTTATGCTGTTTCTTATTAATATACAGTACAGTAGTATACACCTTATGGTGATTTATTAACAGAATTTAAGACCCCTTATGACAGGGGTGTTTCTTTGAACTGTAGATAAAAAATCTGACGGTGAAAGTTTTTTTCTTAAAGTATATCAGCAAATAATTGGTTCATACTGCAAATTTAAAGAAAATTGAATTTATGGAAAATTTTGGGGTTACTCCGGGTCTACTACCTTAAGCAAAACACCTATTGTTGAAGCTACAGCTTTTCAGTTCAACTTAATTCAATACATTGTACCCATATTTAACCTAGCAAATACAACACAAATTAGATTACCCAAGCTGATTATTGGAATCAATAAGGAAGTAATGGTAGTCAATTCTTTTACGATAGATGTCGTTGACCTAAAGATGCAGGTTTTTATTTTAGCCCGGCCAGCGTCGTAAAAACCGATTAAAATACCTATTATCTCATGGGAACGACTTTTTAATTCGTGAGGATGACATTTTAACCTATTTATTACCATTACAATTTTTGCCCTACAATAAAATTTTTAGGATCTCTTAAGCCTCAGCGTTTGCCTGTGTGCGTGACGCTCAAAGGTTATAAGTAGGAATAACTACATACGACATTTAAGTCATGCTTTAACTTTGAATATCATGAGACGTAAAGCTAGAGTTTTGATAGTCATGTGCTTGTTTTAAAGCATTCATATAATAGTATAGAGGATGTGTAGTCGTGTTACATAGTCATGCACAATAGGAGATACATCACTGAAGAAGGAAAAAAAATCCTTTATAACGGCTAAAAAGTCCGAAAAGGGGGTTGGAACGGGTGCCTGAAAGTTTAAAATCTTGTTATATAATTTTGCGCACAAAGTGAATAGTAATGCAAATAGGTTTGAACATTTTGCCTATTTATTCAAAATTTAGTCGGGTGTTAACAAAAAATAATATTTCCATTAACAGCATTTAAAAGGTCTCATCATATGAAGTCCGAAGTGTTGTGAGCAAATTTGCCTGTTTGCCACTAATTATTTTATCGAAGAAGCAAAACGGATTCAATAGTAAATAAAAAATATCTTTCTCCCCTATCTCGATATTACCTCTTAAAGGGAGTATGTTCATATGGCACTATGTGAAAAAGAAAGGAAATGGGGTAAATATCAAGGTGACAACATGCGATCTCCGGATTATATGGTACAGGCCTCTTTTATACTCTACTGTCGATGATTTTCTACAAATTAAATGCTATTCGGAATATTGTTTGAATGTTGTCTTGTTTGTATTATTGAAAGGTGACGAAAAAAATTCTGGCTAGAATAATGGCATGGCCAGCATATTTTTGACGTATGTTCTTAAAAATGTATCTAACATTTCCTGAAGCTTCCATAATTAATTGAGTTATTGTCTGTATGTGTAACGCTAGAGATGTCATAATTTCCTTGGAAAATCTACTTAAATCTGAAAGGAATTGTGATGAAAAAAAAGTTTTCCATCTCAAACAAGGGAATTCATTTATTTTCAGTGAGATATTTTAGCTCACCTGACCTAAAGGGTCAATGTGAGCTATTGCCATCACTTGGCGTCCGGCGTCCGTCCGTTTTCATCTTGTTCTTTGAAACCTCTAAAGCAAATTCAATCAACCTTTACAGGAATGATGTGTGGAAGGTCCTTTGAAAATATTGCATATTTCGTTTTGATCTTACACGGAACTTAGGTTTAAATTAGGACCTACGTAAAATCAATTTTAATCTTCTCCTCTGAAACCCCTGATTAGATGCAAATTATATCAATTTGTACAGGGATTATGTATGGAATTTCTTTTAACAAGATTGTTCATTTTATTCAGATTTGTCAAAAAACATGACTGCAAGCGCGGACCTTAGGTTTAAAATTGGCCTTCTGGGAAAATCACATTTTCATATTCTTCTCATAAACTGCTATAGCAAATTTACCCAAATTTTACAGGAATGATTTATGGAAAGTACTTTATAAAGATTGCTCGTTTCATAGCGATCCGACAAAAGCATGGCCGCCTGCGCTTAATTTTTTATCATTGGACCCTCATGGAAACTTTACATTTTATTCTTCCCCTCTAAAATCAATGAAGCAAATTCAACAAAACTTTACAGCAATGGTGTATGGAAGGTCTTTTACAAAAAAATCATCAATCTTCTGATTTGACGAATAACATGGCCCCAGCATGGAACTTAGTTTAGCATTTTACCCTATTGGTGAAAATCACATTTTCATTTTCTCCTCTGAAATCAATGAAGCAAATTTTACAAAACTTTACAGGAATGATATACGTAAGGTCTTTTACAATGCTTGCTTATAACGTTTTGATCTTCCTAAAAAACACAACGCCAGGGTTGAATATAGATAATTATTTAACCCTACGGGAAATTGATTGTTTTGTAATCTTCTATCAAATTATTGAGGAAATTTAACCAAACTGGATTCGAATTTGTATGGAACTATAAGGCCTTATTAGATCCTAAGGGAAAAAAGGATTTTTGGTTTTCATCATAGACATAGCTTATATTAGAGGCATTTTGTCAGGTAAACGATTAAGACTCGGTCCTTAGTCTCTAGTTCTGTCCTTAACTCTTATACATTGTTTACAATTCTTGACTCGAAAATTATGTATGTCAATAGCAATAAAAAGAATTTGAAATCTTTTGAGAAAAACATATATAACAAACTTTTAAGGATTAAGTCTTTGACACCGATATATCCTAGCCTCGGACTCGTTTTCCGATAATTTGGACGTCTGGTTAGGAAACTAATTTACTGACATCAACAACGTTTTATTGTTGGTAGTCTATTTGTTTGCTGTTTCATTCTTAACGCTGACAGGTCATTATATAGATATATATATATAATTTGTGAAAATGCAAATAAAAAGTAATACCCCTTCGTCTTCGTCTCATTAAATCCCGCACATCTACTTGAAAAAAGTACCTTTGTTTCTCTGTGGATATTCAGTCTTGCACTTTTACTGGTGTTGATTTTATTATTATTTTTTTTTTGTAATTCTTTTTTTTTATAGCAACTGATAACATTTACATATACAAGAGACAAAAGTATTACTGACATACTTGTAGTACACATTACATAGATAGAACACAGTATTACAGACATAAAATGTAGTATACAAAAACAGTCCACTATATTTATCCTTTAGCATCAAATTAAGCTTGGAAAAGTACATATGTAATGTGTATCATTTTTTTTGAGAAAGAGCACAAAAAATTTTGGAGAAAAAAAAAATATATATATATATATATATATATAAATATAACTCAGTCGCTGAGAACCTCCTCTAAACGCAACAGTTTACTCTGAATGAAATTTCTATGAGGGGAAGATAAAAATTCAGTCGATAGTTTCTCTATTTGCAAATAGTATTTTAAGAATCCAATCCCCCCTCTAATGCAAGGAAGCTTATTCTTGCATCTACATACATAAATGTAATATTTTAAAACTAGAAACACATGTTGTTCAATACAATCATTTAGTCTAAATAGATTTAATCCGAGAATTATAACTGAAATATCTGGGTTCAAAACTAGATTATGATTAGGGAAAAAATCACATACGGATAACCAAAATTTTTGGTATGACACCATTCCCAGAATTAATGTTGATATGTTTCTGGTGTTTCAAAACAAAAAGTACACAGTTCTGTTTCTTTTATATTACACTTAAATAAAAGAGAGTTTGTAGCAAGTATTCTATGCAGCAATTTAAACTGAAAATTCTGCAGCTGTGTATTCCTTGTTACAGAAAAGACAGATGAATAAACTTCATTCCAATTATCAATCTCAAGATTTAGTGTATCAGACCACTTCTCCTTAGATTTGCTAGGATTTTCTTTGACACTACCAACAAAACTTTTATAAAAGAATTTACTTGACTTCTGACATTTTTTCAATTTGTCAATGTAAATGGTATCCACTATATCCAGTCTTTCTTTTCCAGCAATTTCTCTTTTCCACTCTACTGGGATCGCACTTACGACACTATAGAATTCAATAAAATTTGTGGACAAATTCTGATATTTTTCCACAAATTCAGTGCAATTAAGAAAATTGTTATTTTCTGAAAGCAAGTCTCTTACAAAATAAACACATTTGTATATTTTCATTCAGCCACAAAGGTTGTGACAAAATATTGTATGAATCTTCTAATTCAATCGAATTATCCTCCTCAATAAGTTTTGAAAAATTATAAATAATATCCCTCCAAAATGCATTTAATTTCTTCGAAACCCACTCCATGCCCTCTTTATTCAGTGTCAAAACTTTATCACCACCATATTCGTCTGGTGTTTTTTCGAGTTTAAAGAACAATCTTTATGATTCAAGATTATGTAATGAAAAAACACTAGAAAATTTAGCACAGTATGTTTGTATTGTATCTAATACAATTTACCTATAACATTATAATCGCTAATTCCACTTATCTTGGTTATGATTTCTAGCTAAAAACTCTATTTGTACACTTCACCATTTTGATGGTTCTGCAGGAATGATATCTCATCCTCCAAACTGTATCATAGTTTTATATTTATTGACAACTTAATAAAGGTATTAATATAGAGAAGAAAACAGGAAAAACTTACAATGGCCGAAAATCACATACCACAATCTACCAGGGCACTGCATATAAAAAAAAAAAACAAAGACAAATATATGACACTCTATCCTAACTTTTCAATACAAAATGTTCCCTGATTTAAATTACTAACCGAAAAAAAATCAATTAAAATTTTAAATAGGTCGATATCGCAGCTCAATTCTCGCATTCCAAATACTGTCATGACCTTTGTGTTTCTTTACTGTTGTGCATCAATAGCTTAGTACCATGGTGTATGCTTGTCTTTTTATTCGGAGTGTTTAATATGCTAACATCGAATATGAGCTAATTTCAAGCTGGTACAAATATTTTACATGCTGGTTTTTTTTACTACGAAATTTATTGAATGTACATATTATATTTCATTCATCAAAATAAAAAAAAGTAGACATGATAAATCGATATCGATACCACCGCAACAGGTTTGCGCCTGTCCTAAATCAGGAAATTTATTAAGCCTTTGCGTGTCCTGTCTGTTTTCTAGTTAGTTTACTTTATGTCTATAGGAGTCTAGGATGATGTTTATTTCGCTGAACTTGATTACTCTTTATTTAGGGGCCGACTACGACCTGTCGTGAGGTGTTGGGTTTCCAACCGTTCATTGAAGATCTTATGGTGGCTTTGAGTTGTTATTACTCCCCTTTGGGTCGTTGTCTCTTTGACGCATTCCCCATTTCCCTTTTTTACTATTAACTAACTGACAAACTATTTTTTTATGGAGGAACCAAAACACAAATGCAATTGATGTATAATGTTAGCCTGAGACAATAAAAATGTTAAGTCAACATTTTTTCTTTTATTTTTACTCAGCACAAGATTCGCCATGCAGAGTGCCTTGTGGATTAAGAGGAAACAATTATACTGTGGAAATTTTCAATACTGCACAAGGATCGATCAATTTTGACGTATCAGGCATTTCCTCTAATTTCATAATATTTGGTGGCACGTTTCAATTAGAATGTTTTAAAATCGAAGAAAGTTTTGTTATTTTCAGGTAAGTAATTGTTTTAAAATCATTATATACGTTTTTTTTTAACGTAGATCGACATTTAAGCCCGGCGCATATGAGAAACACGAGTCGAATGAGGAATTGACTTGATTTTCAACCGGAATATTCCTTATTTGACCTTTTCATTTTGACGTCGTAATAAATCGACATACACTTTCCCACGAATTAGCTCCCTTTTCTCGTAAATATTGTATATTTCGTTAACGATATAAAATATTTATCTTCTTCAATCGGTGACATACAGAATTGTTCAGCTCAACATATAGGTTAAGTATATATCTCTGAAATAAAAAAAATCTATCTGATATTTTTTTTTCATATGAAAGCTAAATAATAAGCATGTTGTCATATTTCTCTATATATTCTTTGTAAATATTGCTGAAAAATATTGAATTTGCCCTGATTTTCAAAGTCTGATAACAGGAAAAGATGATCGATGACTTATCATTTTTTATTTTTATTTTTATTTTTTTAACAGTTGTACTTGGAACTTCAAAATATGTCAAAATAAAAAATACTGTCTGATATTTTTATTAGGATCCATCTACCTAAGTAATCTTTTTGAGGAAATTTATTACCAACGGTGCATGATAGAAATTAAACAGTCAGTAATGTGGTTAACCACCTGAATTGGGTAAAGTCAAAATAAAAAAACAAGTGTAAACACGCTGGAAGAAATTGAGAAACTCAAACAGTAAAGGGGTAAAACACGTGTTTTTTTATTTTTAATTACCCTTGAAAAGACATTACATGTCGAAATATTGGGCTGTTTTACCCCTTTTTTATCTTTTCAATTCAGATGTCTTTTTATTTTTATCACATTACTGACTGTAGTATTTTTTGCATAATATAACCACCTCGCAGCACTTATTTTGTTTTTATGATAGAAATCATAACTTTTCATTCTTTTATATACATGTTCACGTTAATTTTTAATTTACGATATTTTTCTGGGTTAATACATGACCCTTGTGAACAAATATTAACGTTCGAACATTCTTTTGAAAGGAACACAAAAATTGTCCATCTCCAAAATAAACTAACAAGCTAACTTTGATATCATTTAAGGCGCAGTTACAAGATTTTTACATAAAATGATGCAAACGAGATAGTGCAGAAAGACATGCTCAAAATCTGTTCAAAGATAAAATCATTACCAAGTACACCAAGAGAATATTTTTTATAGAGGTTATTATGATGAGTTATATTTCAGACTGTTTGTAAACAGAATTCAGTCAAAGTTGAGAAATTTCGGTAAATAAATATTTGTTTGTACCTGTTGACAAAGCTTTCAGCAACGTTTCTATCGTCTGAAAGAAATTCTATATCGATGTTCAAAAAAACGACCTGAACAATTTTTATCTTTTGTGTTTGAATTTTATGATAATAACATTTTGAGAATTGATTTTTGAGAAGAAATTACATTACAGAGAATCCAACTAAAAGACATGGATGCTCCGCCAATATAATTTTCAGAACATAAGCTAGTATAAGAGGGCATTCAATTAGTTCCCCGTGACTCAATAGTAATGGAATCAGAAAGTACTGTCACGGATGATTGTTTAACCAGCATAAAATAACCTGTGAATACTGTAGTACTAATCAATGCGATTAATCAGATTAAACATCAACGTAACATCAAGCGTAGTCGTTAAGAAATGGACCTGAAAACAAAAAATTAAGAAGATATTTAAACATAGACGGAGGCCCAAATCACCAAATTTGTTTTAAAAAAATACGTATTTATTGTCAAGATGATGAATATGATACACAATCGGAGTGATATGATTGGTAGTTGCCGAGACATGGATTGAACAAACAATTCTTAATTAACTACTGTCACTGTAGCATAAAATGAAAGTCAAAACCAAAAAGTTAATGATGGTACTGGTATTAATCAAGGTGATCAATTCAATTTAGCACCTTTGTCTTTAATTTGAAATGCCCTCTGTTTGTCTGTATGTTGTAATCGTCCACTAGCTTAAGACACTAGTGCTTTTGTCAGACAAAGGTTGAAAGTGATTGTAAAAGCACTTTGCCAGATTAATTAATGTTTGTTGATAATCCGGCACCCATGACCAATGAAGACAAAGATGTAGCGTTGCTCGACAATAAGCAATGAATTCCGCTTAAACCGGAGCTAGGGGCCGTCTTGAGCGTACTATGAGGTATGAACAAAGCTCATTGTTGAAAGCCTCATGGTGACGTCAAGATGAAGAACAACAATAAAAGTGTTGTTCCTTTGCTTGTTTATACCAAGTATTTGTAGAGACTTTGTCTCATGTGCATTTACTCCATATCCTTACATTCACTATTAACCACAAAATTCAATCAAATCTTTCAAGCTTGTCATGTAGATTATGGACACTCAATTTTGCTGAAATATGTAGACCACCTTAAAACAGGTTGAGGGAAACCCCAATTTGGCTATTATCCCAATTGGAATATTTGACCACTTGTTTGTTAATTAAATTTTTGGGGTTAAATGCTGTATCATGATACATAGAAATAATAAATGTATAGGGCTAGAGAGTTCAGGGGATATACTTCTGTTGTCAAAAGGATGCTTAAAATTTTCTACAGATCGATTTATGAATAAAAACATAAGTCACTTTGATTGAGCGATAACTTAAAAGCTTTAAGGTGCTAACAACCGTTTTATGCTGCTTCGCTCGAAGAAATCTCTAAGAACAGTCAAATTAGGCAAAGTTTGCTAGTATAAGAAAGAAAGTTTTTGATTATCAAATAAATGAAGTATGGAGAAAAAGTCATCTGAACATGATCTTATATTTCCTTTAGAGTTCTTTCCCTTTGTCCATGTCTAAAAATAACATGAATGTACAAAATGTAGGGTGTAGCAATGGTGTTTGAAACCTCAGTATTTTTACATATTCTACAAACTAAACTTCCTATTTAATCTAGAAATGTTCAACAGATTTTCTGTTTTTCTTGCCTTTTTAATTTTACAAGTTAAAATTGTGATAATCTTGAATTTTTGACAGAATTAAATGCATATTTAACAGTCTTAAAATGTCTCTGCTGGAGAAATGCAGCGTCATTTAGAAGATGACGATATGCCATTTGATGACTAAAATCACGAAGTTTCTCGTGTTTTACGTTCACTATGCGTTTTCGAAATGTGAAAAAATAATCAATAAAAATGGTGGAATAGTCAAATTTGGATTTAAATATATACAGTGGGGTGCTGACATAACCTCTCATAAAGTTAACTTGGAGCAGTCATAAAAGCTCCTCCAAATTAACTTTGAACAGGTATCAAGTCTGCTCTAGAACTGTTCTAAGTCTGCTCTAGAATACTGACCGCTCTTACCAGTCATGGTCATAGCTAGACTCCTGATCGTTCTTGTCAGAGCCATGACTGCTCTGACCTGTTCTACCGATGACTGTTCTACCTAAGTCTGTTCTGGTCATGACCGTTCTTCTACAGTCTGTTCTGGCCATGACTGCTCTCAGACATACCAGCTCTTTTCACAACCCTTACCAAGGCCCTGACAAATATTCAAGTGCCCAATATAAACGTATTTAATAAATTTCAAATTTGGATATAGTATAAATCAAGCAGTCATAAACGACTATCGTCGGAAAATGAAAAAAAATAGAAGTATGAAATAAATTATTCGGATAAAAAATTGCAATTTGCCGGCAAGTGCTCTTTTTCGCGGATAATTATTTACCTGTGTTTATCCAGGTAAATGTAAGGGTTATTCCCCTTTTCGAGACTGAATCGCATTAGTTTTCCGGAAATTCGTTATTATAAAATAAATAAATCGTGAATTTATTTACAGGAAAAATGTCAGTCATTATTACATTACGTTTACTGAAACAAATCTTTATTCAAAAACATCGTAAAATAAGAGAGTTATTAAAGTTTTTTTAGACGGTTTCGGGCTCAAGAAACAAGAAATTCTGGCTGATTCAATTTCATATCAAGTTCAAATTATAGGACCAAAACGGTCGTCACCAGAGCAGATTTTGCAAAAACGGTCATGAACAGAACAGACTTGGCAACAACATGAAGAACAGTCATGGCCAAAGCAGATTTAGATAGAAAGGTAATGGATACAGCAGACATGATTCTAGGACCAGAGCAGACAGGATTCTAGGACTGTTCTTAGTCTGCTCCAAGTTAACTTCAAGTAAACTTTGAGCTGTTCTCGTGACAGCTCTCCAAGTTAACTCGGACGAGAGGTTATGCCTGCAAACAATTGTATCCCAATTGCGATGTAATAGCCTAATTTGGATATTATAGGCCAATTTGGGTTTACCAAAACCTGTAAGTTGAATGCTACAGTAAAATTTCATGATGCCACAACACAAAGAAGTCTTATCATTTGTTGTATAAAGTCTCATTCAAATTATATTTCGCGGTCGGCAATTTTCGCGTCTTCAAGATAACCGCGAATAAAGCGATAATAACAACTTATACGGTAATTTGATAGATCATGATTGTCTAATGATAATGTGTAGTTAATGAGAAATGGACCAAAACGCCAAACTTAACCAGTCACTCAAAGCATTATTAGTATGCTAAAGAGGCAAACTAACCTCCGAACTATTAGGAATATCAACGATCTACCTTCTTACTATCTATCATTGCTCTACCTCTTGTAGTTAACGAGAAAGGTACTTAACCGCCAAACTCAACAGGACTTGTGGACGTACTAACGGACAGACGGATGCACGGACAAGGATAACATTATATGCCCCTCTCACACTCGTTGACTTGGTTGAAAAATTAAAACATATCAATGCATATTTTTATAATGGTACGATGTCCAGAATTTTGGAAGTGTTATGATAGTGAGATTTTTTTTAATTCTGTGAGTTGTTTTATTTGTAACAATATCATAAAAAAATTTAGATCATCGTTCATTTAAGCGCAAAAACTTGAATTGAAAATTGAGAGATTTTATATAGATATTAAACATAAAATGTTTATATGTGGGAATTACATAAACATATATTATATATATTGTTCATACTTGGCTTGCTTTTATTGTATACTATACCCTTTAAAAAATCGAGACCACCGATGAAATAAGAGAACTAAATTAGTAAAAAATAATTTCTGTAGTTATATCTATATAAAAGTATTTCATCAAATTACCTCCCTTGCATATTTTCTGTGTCTCCTCAAATTCACCATCAAACTTCCAACTCACCCTTTTAAGGATGTTAGCTGGTCATGTTTATGTGTTTTTGTCAGATTTTCGGATTTCTCTGGTTTTATCCATTTAAAAGCTTAACAATGTTTTGCCCGGTGACCCCGTAATTTTATTCCATAATTTCATTTTATTCATCTTTTTGAGCATTATGACAAAATCTTATTCCATTGGTGTTATTTTGCCACATTCATTATTTGATAAACAGTTCTCGTGTTAAAACCATGAAAAATGCAGAGGAGTTCAGTTTCCCGCCATTATTTCAAACACTTATATCCCAGTCATTTCATCGGTAACCAATCAATTTTTTTGGCTTAAATTACTTCATTAACAATTTTCTAGCAAAAAATCACATTTAATAGGAATCCTTGTTATTTTAAAATTGACCAGCGAACATCCTTAAGTGTATCTTTTGTTATTCAAATGTTTTAAAAAGGAAAAAGAGCAAAGTAGTTTTATTACTTTTGGTATTTCTTTAAATACATTGAAGGTATAGTTGCAATCATTATGTCTTTTAATGTCATTAACATTTTAAAAATAGAAAAAAAACATCTTAATCTGCTTACTTGTTTAAGGAGGTAGACATAGGTTAAGGGACATAACTCTTAAAAATCATGCGTGTGTTTGCTTAGAAGACCTGTATAAATATAATCTAAGCTTCTAAGTAACATAGATGATTTTATTTTTTTTTATATAAATGCTTCAAAATCATTGATGAAACTGACTCTTTCAAACATCTTACTGATTTAAAGAGTTATTTCCCTTAACCTAAGTTTACTACCTTAAATATAAAAAAAACGATGTCCATCTATAGAAATAAGAATATTCTAGGATCTCCGAGTACACTTATTGTGAGGATTTTTATTGAAAATTGAGATATAACATACTCTTGTTAAGACTACTCACAAGGGCTTTTCGAGATAGCAATGTCGATTACACCGTTTTCACAAAAACATAGTAACCTACCTTAACCGACACAGTAAGGGACCACAAAAATATGTCGAATAACACAGGATGTCCGAATACTCAGGTAAAGAAAACTTGAAAGATGTCTTTTGGGCCGTAAAACTATGTCGAATTTGACATTATATCGGAATAATCATGTATTGAACAAAGATGTTCCACTGTAGTAACCGTTTATATAAACCATGTTGCTTAATTTAATCTACGGCTCATTGAGTTCGCATTTATCATGATATTATTGTGGTTCTATCAAGAACCAGCGCATTAAGCCTCAACTTCCTCCGGTTTTACTACTTTTTCAAAACGTAGTGACCCCGCTATATACGGAGCGAAGCGTAGCAATGCGTAGTTAAAAACCGCTATATACGTAGCGATACGCAGACAAATTTTTATTAGTCCCGTTTGTATAGCCTCAGTCCCACCGTCACGTTTCAAGCCTCCGGTTTTACTACGTTTTCAAAACGTAGTGATCCCGCTATATACGTAGCGAAGCGTAGCAATGCGTAGTTAAAAACCGCTATATACGTAGCGATACGCAGACCAATTTTTATTAGTCCCGTTTGTATTGGTCTGCTTAATACAAAAGTGGCCAAAAATTGATACGGAGTATATACGTACTAGAACGTACTAAACCGTATAAGGAACGTACTGATGCATAGTAAATACGTAGTTGATACGTAGTGAAACGTAATATAGAAGTGTTTGGGTACGTTCTGTCATGTTTTAGTCTACGCATTAATACGTTTTAGCACGGCTTATTAGATTTCATCACGTAATCATACTTCTTACTACGCTTTGCTACGTATTACTACGTTTAGATGTAGTATGCGTATGTTTTTCTACCACTCTATTCAGACAAACATTCTTCTATTAGAAACACCAATGTATATCATCGTAATCTAAAAAGAAACAAAATATAACCAGCTATAACAGATCAGGCTATATCTAACCATGCATAGACGGTGAAACTTGTCCCACCATTTAGAACAATGTTTATTCCAATTGAAACAATGTGTGTGTCAACAAAATTCAATAACCCACCCAAAACTTTTGGGAGATCACATCATGGGATTGATCACTTCTTTAGCTTCAGACTTTATTTATATAATGGCCTCCATCTTGAACATTCATGATATGTTTCGAAGAAGGTACATAACTTATCCTCTGCAAAATAATATATACAGCTTTTTCAAGGAGTAGACACAAACTAATTGATGATTATCCAACTCTTTTCAGTTGTGCAGAAAAGTTGAATAAATTACCAAAAGTCAAATATTCTAAAAACATTCAGAAAGTACACAAAACTTGTTTGTTTGAAAAACAACAGAAGAAAAATACTAAGTTCTACTTTTAGCTTTTTCTTTAAGGTAAAGCTGATGAAAAGTTTTAGCACACATTAAAACTGGTTGAACTTTTACAATGGAATGCACAAACCATATTATTTTATGTCTGGTGTCACCGCTGCACTGTCAGGTTTTGTTTTGTGACGTGATAAAGGGAAAATTCACCCACAAGGAACAATTTTTCTAATGAGTGAATTGCCATTTTTTCCTGCGAACTACCTGATAGTTAAGCAGCGACATCAATCGGGAAAAGCATTGAGGCTAATATATTTAGGTTTTTTCAATGAATATCCTGATATAAAGGCGACATATGAAGGTGCTCGTCTGAAAGAATAGCCTTTGAAAATAACAACAATAACAGCTCTAAACAAAACAGTTCTACCATCTGAATAATGTGTTCGATGTAACTTTATAATAAGTCAATTAGAAATAAACTTGCCGATGGGTTCCGACATTTTTGGTATTAAAAACATAATATTAGTAAGTTCAAACAACTCTAAAACCAGGCTTTTGAAAATTTCGGTAAAGTAACTTCTTTTTTAACAATCTTTTTAAAGTTCATTTCATTCAAAATCAATACCACCCTGTTCGTCATTTTTATCCATGAATTTTGCGTCTAGCTGCAGAAATTGCTCAAATAATAACTAAATACCGAAGTTACTGTGAATTTAATTTCTGCATATGCACATTTCGACAACTTATGTCTCTTCAGTGCAGATAAATCTAAACATTTGGAAGACCATAAACTCAAAGATATTCAAAAACTGATAGAGAGCAAATAGGCAATGAAGAGATATGAAGTAAATGCACACGAGACAAAGTCACTACAAATAAATGGTAAAACCACGCAATGGAACAACGCTTGTAATGTTGTTCTCCATTTTGAAGTCACAATGACGCCTTCAAAAATGAGCTTTGCTCATATCTCATAATAAGTTGAAGATTCCCCAAAGCTTAAAGCTGAAAGCAATCAACTTCATTGTAAGGTCCTTTAAGGACAAGTCGTCAAATGTATTTAAAGCACACAAGTACATTTACATTAAAATCCAACATATACGAATACCACGCTCTTTGCGGGTTAGACTCAAAACAACATTTCTACATAAGATCTAGGAACTGAAATTTTTTTAAATTCATCCCAAAAAATGGTGACTCTGTGAGTCGGGAAAAATGGTGACTCTGCGAGTCGGGGCTGACGCGTCCAATGATCATAGGGAATTCGGGTCTTTGAAAGTAGAGATAATCTAATACGGAGAAGGCCTTAATTATTCTGTTTATAGTTTTCCTGATTAAATTTAGGAGGAGATGGCATTGTTTTGAGTGTTGCTACGTCACTAAATTATCTGAGTGTCTTGAGAAGCCATAGTTGTGCTGGCCAAATAGCCTCTTCAGTATTGTCATTTATCAACTTCATAATATTTTTACCAGTCGACTGAAAGGGGGGAAATATATGGAGTTATGAAAAAATGGACTGTTGAAAAGGTATTACTTTCAGAACACCAAGAAAAAGACTAATTTAGTTTTGAACTTCTTCGACAGCGCCTTCCAATCGCCCTTTGCGACGGCCCCGTCCTCGACCCCGCTTCTTGTTCCAACAGGAGATGTAAGCTGAATATTTAACTTTTCTGATGTTTATTCCTGACATCAACACTAACAACTACCTGGTTCGTAGTGGTACATAGCAGTAACGTAGTGTACCGTACAAAAACGTACTGAAACCTACCATTAACGTAGCATACCGTAGAAACCTGGATAACTCAAATCAAGTTACCCATTGTAAAACCACGCAAAACGTAAGGAAACGTACTAAACCGTGGCATAAACCTAGTAAAACGTAGAGACCGTTAAAATATGACAAAAAATGACACGAAACGTGGCCATATAAAATGTAGTAAAACCGGAGGCTTGAAATGTGACAGTTGGACTGAGGCTTTATTAAAGGCTAAACGATATATAATACTTTTTTTGTAATAAACAGTGTTCTATATGCCGTTCATGAAATTTGACTTAAACCCCATATTTTAAGTCACACAAAGTTTATTCATCATGGTTACCTGGCAATACATTACCAAGAATTCAAACACTAATAAATGGTGAATAAACAATAATTGGATTTGGAGTAAATTCAAATGAGACAAAGTCTCCACAAATACATTGTGAAACCAAGCAATGGAACAACATTTTTAATCGCTGTTCTACATCTTGAAATCACCATGAGGTCTTCAATATAATTCATCTGAATATCCATAGAATAGAGTTGGAGGTGAAGAAGCATGTATGTGTTTATTTGGCTTGAAAAAAATTCTGATCTTAATTTTGCCCCAAATGCTTCTTTATATTACTAATATTTTCTGGAAAATTTAGAAAGAAGTTGCTAGAGTAAAAAATTGACAATATCCATGTCATGGAAGGAAGTGGCAATAAAGTGAACCAAAGATGACGATCACCTACTTGATCTCATTGACCCTGCAAACAGTCAGCATCCTTTACGATCCCAAATTGTTATAAAGATCTTGGGATAACATTAAACAGTGAATACATATGGAATATATACATTGTAAATAAAATTGCAAGTATTTCTTAGCATTGGGAAGTTCTTCGAAAATTCGATAATTGTGGGATTACAAGTTGAGATAAACTAAATCCACTTCAATAAGACGCTGCCAAAGTAGTAATTGGTTTGCTAATATTTATGTTAATTTATACAGAATTTGGTTGTGAAATTTTGACTGAGACACGAAAGCGAAGAAGATTACAAGAGCTTTGCAACATAATAATGCACCAATGTATCTTTGTAATTCATTACCTTAAAACAATTCAAAGTTAATAGGTATTTTCTTTGCAAAATTGGGATAACAATTATACCGTTTTGCTGATTGCCTTGTTCTTGGGTTTCACTTATCTCGTTCACTATACTTAGGTGGAGTTAATAACTATCATCTATTCGTGACATGTTTTTGTTCAACGGTTTTCATTTTCTAATCGAAAAATGTTGTTTTTCTTTTCAGTGCTGTTAATAATGGATCAGGTGATACAGGCTTTACTTGTATAAATTTCAATTATACCAGCAGCAATAACCAGTGCTTTGGTTTCACATTCTCGCGTAAGTGAACTAATGTTATGTTATATTTGTTTCATGACTTATAACAATGAAATACGGTTACTCACAACACTAAGAAAAAATAGTGAAATAAATAACGATTAATGATCTAAAAAGAGACCCAACCCTATAAGGATAATCTAACGAACTCTAAGGGGAGGTTTTAATTCAATTAAATGAAATTATGAATATTGAAATTGAACAAATTCACAAATTAAAGCTTTTATATTACTTATCATTTACAAATAAAATAAATGAATAGAAGTTTACATTTTATTCTTCAGAACTCATTCAGAAAAATTTAATTTTAGTTATGAATCAAGGATCTTTACGTACGTTTATTCAGGTCACTGGTTGAGTACCGGTTATCGATCTTTCATACTATGATTTTTCATTTGATCCCTTTATACTCGTACTACACTTCTTATTCTGTGATTTTCAGCCAATCGTATTTATTTTTAGTTTCAATTCAAATGTGTCGTTAGATAATCTTATCAAAAAATACAAATAATCCTTAATTGAAATGTAGGTATAATTTTAATTTAATCAAACCAGAATCATATAATATATTTCGAAGCTGATTGTTGAATTCGTGTTGCTGTTTTGATGTAGACATACAAAGTCAATAACTTCTTTTCATACAATTAACGTTTCAATGTTGGTTAAATTTTGCAAAAGAAGTATTTAAATTTAGTTTTGTCAATTTTTATCTCAAGTAACAAAATCATTTTTTCTTATAAATTAGTGTATAAAAAATTCGTCTTGTACCATAGATAGAAATATTCAAAAGATATACATGCTTTGTTTAAAAGATGAAAATTATCTCGAACAGGAAATCAAGATTTTGTTCTAACTTAATACCAGATTCATAATTTACGACCTTTCAAACGCAATTACTATTCAGTTCTTACAAAATCAGCAAAAAATTTAAAGGATGAAGCACGATAAAATAAAATAGCTTCACAAATTAAACTGAATAATGCGTTCGTATTTTTTTTATTTTCTGGAGGTAATGAGTATCTCCTACGCACAAGATATTATTGAATGAGATAATCTTATGACATTTCGCATTTGATTTTTCTACTTTCTATACTTCTCTCCCACACGATAAGCTTAAGTCAGTACTCCGGGATTTAATACATCAGTCTTTCTGTACTAAAAAGGGTGAAAGAAGGTATTCATATTTAGTGATAGGTAAAGATGGGGCATGTTTTGTTTAACATCAAACTGATTCACACAAAAAGTATACAAAGGAGGATGGCATTGCAATGCTGGAATTCTTGATTGATAACATATTTGTAGAATTTGGAGGACAAATTTCCAGCAGACAATAGGGATACCTTTGGATACTAATTGTGCGGCACTTTAAGCAGATTAGTTTCTTTATTCGTATGAAGCCAGGTTCATACAAGGGCTGGTTCAGAAAAAAAGACAATAAGCTAGCCAAATCCTTTAATTTCAGTTTCCGTTATATAGATGATGTTCTTTCATTGAATAATCCTCAATTTAAGCAGAACCTTCATCTTATATACCCACATGAACTCGAAATTAAAGAGACCACTGATACACCATCATCAGCATCATACCTGAACCTATACCTCAACATTGACAACTCTGGACGTCTGAAAACAAAACTTTACGACAAGCGTGATGATTTCGCCTTTCCAATGTTCTACCCGTTTTTGAGCAGTAATATCCCCACTTTTCGGGCATATGGCGTGTACATTTCACAACTCATTCGCTATTGCCGTACCTGTAGTTTGTACAGCGATTTTGTCAACAGAGCGAAATTACTGTCTCAAAAACTTATTCATCAAGGGTATGTTCATTCACTGTTGCAATTGCCGCTACAAAAGTTGTACGGTCGTCACCACAATTTGACAGACCATTACAATGTTTCTGTTTTACAAATGAGAACAGATATCTCTGGGTAGATCCAGAGATTGTTACCGGACTGACTAACAATTACTGTGCCGAAACCGGACTTTTTACCGGCAGTGTGACGGGTGTCACTCTAGGAGCAGATCATGCTTACCCCTCTCATTTTTTATAAGGGTTTACATTGCTAGTGCTTTAGTTTTGTGACGTTCTTGTTCTTTTTTGTTTATTTGTTTGGTCTTTGTCATACTGTCTCTATTCGTGTTGCTGTAAATTGCCGTGATTTTAGATTTATGATTTTAGAATTTCCCCTTTCCTCGTTCTTGCTTCGGTATTCGTTTGCCGATGTATCTTATATATGAATACAACGGTAACAATATTTCGCTATACTTTATTTAGAAATTATTTATGGAAGCCGAGGTATATTGCATATTTTACATTGTATCCACTGTAATTTTATCCTAAGCGGCAGCGAGAGGTTAAATTTGCGGATTCAATGTCACCATTTTTTATTTCAACTGACCTCTTTTCTTGACGCTTTGTGCTCTTTCCGTGAAGTTCTTGTGAAGAAATAAACTATGGATAGCACTGGGACGTTGGCCGTGGTATATCGTTAATTTATCACGGGTCTTTCTCTATAGCCAATGAAGCAGGCCACATTAGAATGCCAAATAGATTAAAAAAAAACCTGATAATTGATGCAATACGCTTAGTTGCACTCCATCCATATAAAATTAAGTCATTTACAATAATTTATTTTACATATTAAGATAGTTATCTTCTATCAGTGAAATTTTAAGGTTTTGGCAATAAAACTGTACAAAAACAGGATTAACCTGGTAATGCTTTGTCCATACAATTCTACTGATAAGTGACAATTAAATTTTAACAATTAAGATAAGTTTCTTAATAGTTGGTCGCATAACATCCTTGACTACATCTGGTTTATTTCATAAATTTAAACATGTTATTGCTGAAGATGACACGAAGTGATCATTAATAACTCCTATGTAAATCAGATACAGTTGGTCTCTTATCATATTCTCGGGACATACGTCCCCCGAATATGATTTGAAACCCACTGTATCTAATACATAAAAAGAAAAATACATATTCTTTATCGTGAAGATAAGGACAGAATGATAATTATCGTACAAAACTGATTTGAAACATCTTAAATGTGTACTGATCAGTTTCTCCTTAACATTTGTATTTATTCGATTTGCATGGACGCAGTCTTTTTATCAAACTACATGTATATCATATTCCATTTTTTTTTTATATAATCGCTTGTCGAAAGAGTAACTCGTTCTATAATATTGTGCTAAGGAGATACTTATATACTTAGTGTTTTTTTTAGGTTAATTGGTGAATATGTTATATTTTTCAAGCTTCATTTTTTGCCTTTGTGGAAATTTCAACACCAAAGTCAAATTTTATCCATACACACTAGTACACGACTCTTAGTTTCGAAGATGTTGCATCAAATACATTATTTATCAATTGAAAATGATCTTTTCGTTATAACGCATAACTTTGCGAAATAACGCAAACTTTCCATTATAACGCAATTCTTCGGAAATAACGCAAACTTTGCGTTAAACGCAAATGTTCGCGGTATAATGCAAAACCATGCGTTAAAACGCAAAATAATATAACAAATGTATGGCGCTTATAAACTACCCTCTGATACAAACATTGACAAAGAAAACTACTGTAAAGGGAACGGGTGAAATAATCAGCCCTGAAAAGGTTCCACGTGAAAAAACATATTATGTGTGTAGATTTTCTCCCTTTTCAACATGTTCAATGAAAACCTAAATAGATCAATGCTACAAGAGTACTTCGTCTATATGCTTGTTGCTAACGATCCTTCATGAATGGGTTTCAAGGGCATGTGTGTTCACTTTTCTAGATATTTTGCATGTGGAATGCACTCATAACGGTGCTAGGAACCGTTTTCAAATTATTATGAGGTATGGATATTTGCTCATTTCACCAACCCAGTAGTTAGTACTTCGGTGCTGACCCGAAAACCGATTTTATTCAAATTTACAATACTAGTATCTAAATTTTACAAAACTGTGTTCAAAACTAAGGAGTATCTCCCTCATGCATAGCTCTGTCCTTAGCTGAATTTTGGCTATTCTATTTAGACCCTTTTGGTTATTTGTTCTCTATCAGCTTGTACACATTTTACGTTTAATGGACTTCCAAATGTTGTGGTTTTATCTGCACTGATGAGACATAAGTTGTCGAAATGCGCATATGCAGAAAATAAATTAACAGAAACTTCGGTATTTTGTTATTTTAAACGCTTCACGATGACTTCAAGATGAAGAACCGCATAATTGTAGTGATCCGGTGTCCACTTTACTAAATTTTATCATTTTAAGGGTGTTTACTCAATATCCCTTTATTTGATCAAGTAGAGTATAGGTCATTGGAAACCCTTCGATTAACATCTTACACCATTTCTATTAACTTTTAAGATCTTAAGCTCTTGATATCCTTCACAAATATTTTTTCGCTGTAAAGCATATTTTCTTCACGATTCATCACTATTTAGTTAATTACTGAGTTCTATGCAAAGACTATAAGCATTATTTATATAATAATGTTGTGTTTTATATTGACTATGCGAAAATAGTAGCCAGGGTGATGGACAAGAGTGCACGACCCGAAGGGGAGTGCACTATTGTCAATCACCCTGGCTACTATTTTCCATAGTCAATGTAAAACACAACATTAATATTATTATTATACTGACTGTTGTCTTTATTTCTGAATAGCTGAATTTGATCATTTTTTTAGCTTGTTTTCTATATCCTGTCAATCGTTTTACTGTATCCGTGTTAACTGATTCCGATGTCAATTTCCATGCGTCAATGATCTCAATACACATTACATCATTACATCAACGCAGGAAGGGAACTTATTTTTAGCAATGAAATAATATCTTTCAAGTGGCCAAAACATATTCAAAGGATTATATGTGTATACACACGAAGCTCAGCTTTTTTTTCATTCCTTCTTCTTTCCAATAAAATCAAAATATTTAAAAAAAAATCTTAGCACTGTAGCAGACGCTAATCTTTCAAATGATGATTAGAAACTTGATAACATCAATTGCACATGTGATTACGCCGATAAGAACCACCAACTTGTCGGTCAGACCAAAACTCTGCCCCCCGCACGTGATGATTGATGATGATTGACGTAGAAATAAATAGTCTTCACAACAGCAGTGGTAACTATTACAATAGTGCAGTCAACGCTATTTCTTTTGAAAACTATGTGAAAATAAAACTGTTTTACAATAAAAGAACTTTCTTACAGGAGGTATAATAATTTATATTAGACATTCATATGTTGCAGCGACACTGGTAGACGGCACGGAAGATACGTGTGATATTTGTACACAGGCAGCGGGAGGGTTAGCCTTTACAGCGCAAACAGGTAATAA
This sequence comes from Modiolus philippinarum, assembly GCA_002080025.1. Classification (NCBI taxonomy): domain Eukaryota; kingdom Metazoa; phylum Mollusca; class Bivalvia; order Mytilida; family Modiolidae; genus Modiolus; species Modiolus philippinarum. Next base: position 11,526 of record MJUU01033396.1, on the reverse strand, counting down.
ATTATCATTGCTACGTAAACCGTAATATTATATTGAATGATGTTACACTGGTACCACTTTAGTGATATATAATCTGCATGCGAGTACTCGAGTATTGTATTTCATCCATCAAAAGACACAACTGGAAATGCTTGTTGCGTTTTTTCTATGCACTTGATACCAAATAAAAAACCAAGAGGTTTTCAATGTCAGTTAAAAACATATTTCTTTACCTTTAGATGACAATTACAAACAGTGGAATTTTGGAAGGCATTTTATTGCTGTTTCATTTCTAGATCACCATAAATAGCATAACACCAATATGCTGCAAATGTACTTTCTGCATATGGCCATTTCGACAGCGTATGTCTCATTAGTGCAGATATAATCCAGAAATAGTTTACAAGAGCTGGTGGAGAACAAATAATCAAAGGATAAAAGTAGGCAGCCAAACTCAGCTAAGGACAGAGCTTTGAAAGAGGAAGATACTTTCTAAGTAAGACATTTTATATCATAAAGAACTCGAATTTCTTTTAAAATATGTTCAAAAATATGCCTGTTGCGGAAAAGTTCGTATTAAGATTTATTTCGCCCGTTGATCAAGTTTATTTTACAGAAATTCAATCCCCTTCAAAAGAGTCAAGAAAATTTCGTTATCATTAAATTCTACCCTAACAATTGCACAATTCTAAATTTTTCCGCACTTATTCCTGTTACTCAGGGACAGTAGTGTTCTTTGTCCATCGATTTTGTAAAAGTTTGTCTATTTCACTCATTATCGAAAGGTATCTTTATAGCTTAGTAACTTCGAGTTCCTAACTTTACAGGTGCTTCTTCGAAATATTCTTTTATCTATTTTATACAAAAAAGGTAAACTTGTGCTATTCATGCTTATTTTCAGATAGGGGAAAGTTAATTTCCATGCCAATCATTCTTTGTCTAGCGTATATTTTTCATCAAGGTAAAAGTCTAATGAAGTCAAAATAACTATTTGTAGACACAGACTAGGTATGATTTTGATTTCAGTATTACTAATTTCCCGTTCATGACGGCGTCGTTCATAAAGCTCAATCTTTCAGGATGTTTATATCTCAACTAGTACGATTCGCAACCATTTTATTTACTCTTGGCGACTTAAATGAACGTAACCTTATTTTCACATTCCAAACTTTTGCAACAAGGTTACAAATTTCATAAATTGTTCTTCAATTGTAAAAGTTATGTGCATTTGACCCTTCTCTCTAAATTACGTTTTGTCACATTCCTTTCATTTCAAGATAGTGGTCATAGAGTTAGTAGTCTACCTGTATTGGTTTTTTTGTATGTTTATTATACTGTAGGGAAACGGGATAGAGAAAGGAGAGGTTTTTACATTTTCTCCTATTCTTTCCTTCTCAAGATTGTACTCTTGGAGTATGTAGTTTACCTGTATTGTGTTTTATTTGTATGTTTATTATACACGGGATAGAGAAAGAGGTCTGGGTTCCCATAAATCGGTAACATCCTAGACCCCGAGGTCCTATCCCGGTTTTCCCGAGATCCCATCGTTATCTACGATTTTCTCTTGTCTTTTTTATTGTTCTTCTTATGCAGTTTTATGGTAGATTGTGGCATGTGATTATAATTTCTTGTAATTGTAGTCGTTTTGTTTTATCTTCTGCGCATTTATTTCTTTTCGGGGAAAGATTTGTTTATTCTTATTAAATTGATTTTACTAAGATTTCTTTGGAAAATCAGGGTAAACCCTTTTTTACCGAAATTAAATTCAAGTAAGGATCAGTATACAATACCGGTTTACTGAATATTTACCACGGCATAGAAGGCAATTGATAAATTAGCTAAATGAATATTGTCATTTATCTTATATAAGATTTAAATACTGTTAGGTGATTGACTGTTGAGGTGGTCAAGGGTATTTATTAAATTTTGGTATTTATTTTATCAGTCAATATTGTCATATTGACAAGTCCTAATTTTTTTTCTATTCACTGTTAAGTTTAATTTGTATCCACAATACAGTTGTTGTTTTGTAACAAAGCCCCACACAATGTCATGTTTCAAGCATCTGGTTTTACTACGTTTTCGAAGCGCAGCAATAAAAAGTTAAAACCGCTGTATACGTATCTCCTTGACACATTCCCCGTTTCCCTTCTTTTTTTCTATTCACCTTTTATATCGTTCCAGTTTGTATTGGTTTGTCCAATATAAACGTGGCCAAAATTTGATACGGAGTGTGTACGTACATGTAATAGAACGTAGTGCATCGTGAAAAGAATGTACTGATTCGTAGAAAACCGTAGTTGAAACATAGAGCAATGAAGTACAGTGGTGTGAAACGTTTGACTAAGTTAATACTAGGTTTCGTCACGTTTAAGTAAGTTCTGTTTGCATTACTAAGTTTTCTGTCCGTTTTTCTAGGTATTATCACGTACACATTAATACGCTTTAGAGATATCCCATAAGAGTACGTAACTCGACGAGAAACACTTATCTCGACTTAACTTCACCTATTATTATAAAGCATGAAAAGTGGGATCCTATATTATGTGCAGAAAATAACAAAGCTGTATTCCGTTGTCGGACTTTCTCCGGCAAACGAATAATAGTATTGATTGATAATTGATTTTTATTTTCTTTTTCAAGATAAATATATTATACACAATCACCAGATAACAATCATAATAATGTTACTACTGAATCGAACAGACCTTTTTGATATGTATTAATCGTGATTAACAATTATCAGAAACGTTATGTATTAGAAACATCTTTTAAAAATTTCGGGTAGAACTTTAGCAAAACTATTATGGACCCATGCAGGAGGGCTCCCAATTATTAGCTGAACCTAGGCTGGTCCAGTAAAAGTAATGCCCCAAAAATAGTACTTTATGCGAATCACCCAAGCCTTAGCTGACCAAAACTAAGACTTCCAAAAGATATCAGGGAATAATTGTTTTGGTTTAATCAGCACTGATAAGACATAAGTTGTCCAAATGCGCATATTCAGAAAATAAATTAACAGTTACTTGGTTATTTTGTTACATATTAGATTTACAAAAATCATAGGAATACCCGCCCGCTGATCAGTCTACTAACAAATGAACCATATCACTCTCCTCACATTTGAAGGATAAGTTTTCAGAAGTCGTTTTCAGATCGGTTTCCTTGAAAAAATAGTTTTAAACAAACCAAACACAAAAATATGACTCCCTCATTTGATTTTTTATGAACTTGTGTCATTGTCGGTTTTAAAGGAATTCACAGTAAAAGTGCCTATGAATGTTTGTATTTACGTGTTTTGTGGTTGCTTATGTCTGTTTTTCTGTATTCTACTTTTTGTTGTGTCTCTAGACTATGATATTTGTAAAGGAACAATCTAACAATACTAGATATAAGACTTTTTGATTCTTTAAGTAATATTATTTTTAAAAAAATCAATTCGGCTAGATTCATGTCTGCCCGGATTTGACTACCGACTTTGACATTTTCCTTGGTTGACTCACTCACAGTGTAAGCCTTTCATTATATTTTTGGCAAGTCACAAAAATAGTGGGCTTACTTATTACTATAATAACTATGCTTTGCAATCATTGTTTGTATTATGGCATGCTTAACTATAGGAGTGAGTTTTGACATTAAAAATAAAAATGATTATAATAATATTATAATAATAATAGAAATCTGGCATATTACTGTAAATATGATTATTGTTTAAATTTAGTATGGAAATAATAACCTGGTATGTAGTGATACGCAGGAAAAGCGTAGATCTCCGCTCTAAAGCGAACTGAAACTTACAAAAGAAGTAGCGGATCGTAGATGAAACAAAGTGACCACAGTGATACTTACTTATACGTTCTTTAAACGTTGCGAAACGTACTAGAATGTATTGAAACCTGGATAATACGTAGCAAAACCATAAAAAAGAAAATCAACGTACTAAACCGTGGCAGAAACTTGGTAAAACGTAGGGACCGTAAAAATGTGATCAAAAACGTAAATCTGAAAACGTGACAGTTTGACAGGAGCTTACATTTTGTTTTATGTATAGCCTGATATTTCCAATAGTGATGTTTATGTATTTTCTGATTTTTATACAATTTTAAATGCTGACAGTTCAGTGTTAACAGAAGAAGATGTAAATAAGTCCAATTAAATTATACACAATACTCAATTATGTACATGGAATTATGCGATAGTGACTGTTCCCTTCCGTGGATAACAATAATGACTGGCACAGATAGAATTATTACGATAGAGACTGTCCCCTTCCGTGGATAGCAATACTGACTGGCACAAATAGAATTATTACGATAGAGACTGTCCCCTTCCGTGGATAGCAATATTGACTGGCACATCGATAATAATAATTTTGCCTTCCTCCCGGGCATTATTCCTGTGTCATTCCATATCGTTATTCCTTAGCCAGTATATATCTCATAATAATTCTCTCTTAGTAACAAACTTTTACATAAAAGACACATATCGAGCATACCTTTCTCTAGTTAAACCTTTACCTATTTAGCATTACACGTGTACGGTTTGAAAAAAATAGTAATAGATGTAATCGATAAATTCTTAGAGTGCAGAAGGAATAACACAGTAAACGGATATGCATTATTACAGTACCAAACACGAATTTCTAATATGTTTTTTCTGAAAAAAAAAACAATTCCTCCTTATTTGTTTGTTTTGAAAAATATTTAAGGAATATGTACTACAATTGCTCAGGTGATAATTTTTATGGAAAGATGTTTAGTTTTTAAACATTTTTGTTGATTCAATTCTTCTGAAATTTTTGCAAACATTTTTTTTTGCATTTCATCCAGGGTCGCTGTATTGTTTATACTTAATCACAGTTTCACTGTATTATAAACACTTTATCACAGTGTCACTCAATTGTATATAATTTATCGCAGTGTCACGGTGGTGTATATAATTTGTCAAACTACAAGTGGAATCAAATAAAAAATATGCATTGCATTTCGCAATATAACAACATCAGTTTAAAAGATCGATTGCATTTCTCCGCCAGTAACATAATGATGCCGAGATATTTTAAGCAATCAAATCCCAAACTGATGACAGAAAGTCGATATCTTGTAAATATTTATTTCAGAAGAGTTTTGATTTTCAGTTTAAGGATGTTGTCTTACTCTGTGCATAATTTTATCGAACTACTCATTTCGTTGCAGCCACTTGTACCAGCCGTAAGTTTATTTTATTTACATTGGCAAAGGGGTAGATCAGGTATTTTATACAGGATGCTAGTGCTGCTGATGAAGAATAAATTTCCGAAATGACCTTACAGCTCATTAACATTATTGCAGTTGGACTTAACATATGTGTAATGGTCTCATATCTACATATCCTTTCGTAAAATATATTGTATGAACAAAGTGTAATATCTGAAGTTCAAAACAAAAAAAAACACTCTATACATTTCAAATTTGAAAGCTGGGCATAGAAGGAAAAAATTTAGTGAAACACAAAATTTAGTTCAAAAATCAGTTCATGAAAATCAAAATATGGGACCATATAAGGTAAGCATCGGTAATTAAGTAATATGTGAAATGCGTTTATGAACTATCAAGAGGCCTAACAGCATGCAGTTGGTTTCTGTAAATGACAATTTCAATACTTTTTTGTATCTTCAGTTGAAATCGTGTCAAAACATTTGGAAATCCATAAACTAAAATATGTCTGAAAGCCAAATAATTAAAGGAGATATTTCTTTATCCACAACAACATACACGATGAGAAAAATCATAAATAAAAATTAGAATAAGAATTAGGTGATAAAATAAGAAAGACATTCATGATGCTTCGAATATAAGAGCATAATTCAACGATCAAACTGGAGGTAATCAAAACTTACAATTTCTTGTTGAAATCTAAGCTTTGACGTCAACTCATTCATGGAGATTTTTGGTATAGCCGTGACGTCGAATAAATACATTTGTATCACCTCTGGATTTGGAAATTTAACCGTGTTAGAGAGCTTCAAGCTAGCTTGTTTTCTAGGGGCTGTTTCACATAGAAAACGACCATCTACGGATGAAATTTCTAACTTTTATAGTCTTTTTTTTTATTTAATAACTCATATTCTTAACATTATATAAAAAGTCTACAAAACAATCTATTTAACATATTAAATTGGATTTTTTAGGCTAATGTGTGTTATCTTCGTTACTAAATGAACCTTACTTCATACATCAAAAGAAGAGAATCTTGTTAATATGGTATAAGTATCTCGTTAAAATGAATGATTTTCCGAGAATCTGAATGTCGCGGGAAGTAATATTTTCATTTGTTTAACTCTGTAGATGCATTTATAGAAAAAATACTCATATTCACAAGATTTATTTGCGCGATATTTCCACGCTATACAATATTGTCCGTCGTAAACTTTTCCTTCAAACAACTTCTTCTTCAGAACCACTGAATGGATTGGAACCAAACTTTTCATGAATGAGGCTTGTGAATTGCTGACCAACTGTTGTTACTTACGTGCCGATCCGTCATCCAATATGGACTGTTTTGCTAAGAACTTCTTCTTGAGATCCACTAGATAAGAACCAAACTGAATGATGCCTATGACGCGCTGAGCAAGAGTAGTTAATTTGGTGCTGATCCGCCATTCAACATAGCTGCGGAGGACTAAGTTTGAAACATTGGATCCGAAGTGAAATGCATACAAATATCCTATTTCAGAGTACCGATAAATAGACACACGAAGCATGGCATAAATGATTTTTATGAGGTTCAGACCAAGTGTTATTAGTTTGGTGCCGGTCTGTCATCCAATATATCTGCCAAAGATGAAGCTTTATTTATCATTTGACCCTGTGGGAAAATGTAACAAAAGATTTTTTAGAGAAGTGCAGTTTAGATTCGAACCAAACATGGTATGATTGTTAGTAATGATTTGCCCTGTTGATCCGTCATACAACACCGAAACCTAAAGGAAACACATACAAATATCATCTTCAGAGAACTGCTGATAAAACTGAAACTAAACATAAAATGAATGCTACTATTAAGTGCTGTTCAAGAATGTAGACAGTAGGGATAATACATATAACATAAGGGTTTCTTACATAGAAAATTATACCTTTAATATAGAAGTTTAATCAAATTAATGTATCATGAGAGCCTCTCGTTTCCTCTTCTACTAGAAAAAATTGTATAATCTTTCTCTAATCAAAGATGTTGTTGATTTTCAGCAATTGCAGCACCTGAATGCTTTTTTCCAGTCACATGCAATGAAACAAGTAACAGTCAATGCACTGAAACAGGTACGTTGGAAATTGGGGACTGCGATGGTACGACCCCTGTGTCTACAACAACAGCAGCTACGACAACAACAACAACGCAAAAACCACGTAAAGGATGCAAAAATCGTTATACTAAATAATAACACATAAATCATTTTTGATGTATCTTTTCTTTTCACCTGTAGAAATAAGGATATTGGATGCCCACTTTCAATGTATTTACTTCTGCTGTCTTAAGGATGTAGTTAGGTGAGGTGTTTGAAAGTCGTGATAGTCATTCGGATTTCTTTGGTTTTATCCATTATTCCTGTGTAATATATTTTGTCCATTATACCAAATATACTACTCAACAAAAGAAACGATACACAGATTTTATCAAAAATAATGTTTCACTTCAAACAGACAACCATAACTCTTAAATGTATTTTTAGCACGTACGAATTAATATTATGCCAAAAAATGTCTCTTACAATTACTGAACCATCTTCGGTCACGAGCAAGATCATTTTTCGGACCTTCTGTTTTGGAGACGTAAAAAGTGAGTATGTCCACATTTTCTTTTTACGAAACTATCACATTATCGAACCGTCTGACTTCAAACCTCTGTTGCTATGTCGATCATGAATTCCTTAGACAAATTTTCCGTTTTCAACTACTGTTCTCATAAGTGTAAAACGCGTGGAAGGCTATATTGACGTTGCGACGTCTCACGCGGCCTGCTGTAACGTGATTAATCATTTGATGACTAAGTTTGCTGTAGATTAATAAATAGTCTTTAACTTGTTCTTCTTTCCACATAACAACGAATTGTGAGGGCAAAAATCAAGATCGACGGTCTGATCGCGCTATGTCGTTTTCCACGTTGATTTTAGATTGAACGGGTGATTGAAATGGGCAAATGTTTTCCACTTTTTGAGATGGCAAATTGCTAACCTGCTGAAGTGTCCAAACTATTGACATTAAACAGTTTAAATCATCCATCATGTAACGGCGAATTCGACCATTGGGTGCAAAACTTCAATTCCAGATTTTGATCGTATGGGTTTTGGCGTTGTATATTCAAATACAATGAAATGAAAACTTTGAATTGCGAGATACAAAAATATTTTCATAATTAACTGTGTATCTTTTCTTTTGTAGAGTAGTATATTTTAGTAATTAAAGGCTTCAGTAGCTCATTTAAAGTCAGTAAGCAAAATAAAACTAGATTGTAGATCTTCCTTCCATATGAAAGACATCAATAATTTGTCCATGTTATACATGTTATACTAAGGTAAAAATTCAAGTGGAGAAATTCCGGCTATTTCTAAAATGTGAAATATCATGAAAACAAGGCCCATAAGCTACATGTATCAGTGATTTTAGCTAAAAAATTCCTTTACCAATGCTCTCTCCATTTATGGTATCAATTTAAAATCGTTGATTTCTTTTATTTAATCCTTAAGTTGGATTTTACCAAATAGAAATTGATTAGAATTAATGGGTGGCAGTAAAATGTATTTAAGTTTATTTATTCTGTTTTGTTAATTACATGTATTAAATCGAAGTAGATGGTACAATTTAAGGGATATACAGAATCTTTGGCTCCTCAAAGAGAAAGGCTAGCATTTCAGATTTTGTAAGAATAACTATATTTTCCCTTCCGTATTTCATCGAATCCAAACTTTTTTCTCTTCCCCCATTATAAAATGTGCTCCTTTTCTTTTCCAGCTTATATCCTTTTTATACCCCGCCTTAAAAGGTGGGGGTAAATAGGATATCTTGTCCGTTCGTTCGTCCGTTCGTCACACTTTCGTTTCCGGAGAGTTTGCTCTGAAGGACAGTTTTGATATTTTGCGATTATGTTTCTCTTCATAAAATACAGGTCAAGATTTTGACAGTGATCGAATTTTGCGTTTCAGAGTTATTGACCTTGATTTAGGCCAAATCTGTAAAATTTATGGTTTCCGGATGATGACTTGAGTTTGCTTCGAAGGAAGGTTTTGGTATTTTGGGATTATGTTTCTATTTACAAAATACAGGCCAAGTTCGATTTTGACCGTGATCTGATTTTTCGGTCTGATGTTATTGCCCTTGATTAAGGCAAAATCTGAAATTTGTTTGGTTTCCGGATAACTTGAGTTTGCTTTGAAGGAAAGTATAGAGTTTTTGGGATTATGTTTCTATTCATAAAATACAGGTCAGGTTCTATTTTGACCATAATCGGAGTTTATGTTCCAGAGTTATTGCCCTTGATTTGGATAAAATCTGTAAATTTTATTGTTTCAGGATGATAACTTGACTTTGCTTTGAATGAAAGTTTCAATATTCTGGGATTATGTCTCCATTCATAAAATACAGGTCAAGTACAATTTTGACCGTGATCGGATTTTGTGTTCCAGAGTTTTTGCCCTTAATTTAGGGTTTCCGGATGATAACTTGAGTTTGCTTTGAAGGAGAGTTTTAGTATTTTATAACAGGTCAAGATCTTTTTTGACCGTGATTGAATTTTGTGTTCCAGGGTTATTGCCCTTGAGTATTTAGACAAATTCTGCAAATTTTATGGTCTGTGGATGGTAACTTGAGTTGGCTTTGAGGGAAAGTTTCAATATTTTGGGATTATGCTTCTATTTATAAAATACAGGTCAAGTTCTATTTTGACCATAATCGGATTTTACGTTTCAGAGTTATTGCCCTTGATTTAGATAAAATCTGTAAATTTTATTGTTTCAGAATGATAACTTGACTTTGCTTTCAATGAAAGTTTTAATATTTTGAGATTGTGTTTTTATTCATAAAATACAGGTCAAGATTGATTTTGACCGTGATCAGATTTTGCGTTCCAGAGTTATTGCCCTTGATGTAGGCAAAATCTGTAAATTTTATGGTTTCCTTATGATAACTTGAGTTTGCTTTGAAGGAGATGTTAGTATTTTATAACAGGTCAAGATCTATTTTGACCGTGATTGGACTTTGCGTTCCAGGATTATTGCCCTTGAGTATTCAGACAAATTCTGCAAATGTTATGGGCTGGATGATAACTTGAGTTTGCTTTGAGGGAAAGTTTCAATTTATTTCAAATATTTTGGGACAATCTTTCTATTGATAAAATACTAGTCATGGTCGAGTTTTACCGTGATCGGAATTTGTGCTGCAGAGTTATTGCTCTTGATTTAGGCAAAATCTGTATATTTTATGGTTTCCGGATGATAACTTCAGTTTACTTTGAGAGAAAATTTTTACATTTTGAGTTTTGATCGTGATCGCATTTAGTGTTCTAGAGTTTTTGCCCTTAATTTAGGCAAAATCGGTAAATTTTATACATAGTTTCCAGATGTTCTGGATGATAACTTCAATTAGCTTAGTGAGACAATTCCTGCAATTACTAGGATTGCCTATAGGCGGGGGCATCTTTCGTGATCAGCAGATCACCCTTTTCTAGTTATTGTAAATTTTAGACTACAGTTTGTCTCTCCCCTAGTGTGGAGACAACCAAAAGATTCGCCGTGCGAGAGATGTATGCTGTCTTTATTTTTCAGTTATGGTGTATTTGTTCTTGATAGAATAATAAAACAAACACGCCTTGCTTATAACATATGGTTTACTTGTTCTTGATATAATAACAAATGAAATACGCCTTGCTTATAAAATATAAGGGCGTATTTTTGCCGATTATTCTATACATACTGCTTGCAGGCAACAGTTCAATGTATAGTGTACTAGTTGTATTTTAAACACTTGTTTTTCGAGGAATATGCAAATCAATAACTGGATTGTCTAAAATACGATATTCAAGTACCAAAGAAAAATACCATACGTTAGTCTCAATTTAAACATGGTATTCTGATTTTCTAATTACATGTTTTCAGTTTAACTTTTTGTCCGCCATTTAGCTACAATAATATCTTTTAAAGGACAATTTAATTTAAAAAGCGTTTCGTAATAAAATTCGTGGTCAAGTTGACAGCTTGCATTTCAAATAACAGAATAGCGATGTTACTGCAAATTTAGTTTCTGCATATGACTATTTCGAAACTTTATGTCTTTTCAGTGCAGTTAAAATAGAAGAAAGCGGTAAATCACATTCCAAAATATATCAAAAAGCTGAAAACAAATTTCCAATAGGTTCTGAAAAGAAATGCCATAATCTGCCCATGACAGGGTTGTGCAAGAGATTCCAATTAAATTTTTTCTGTTTTTGTTTTTGCCAGTACCAAAGTATTGGCTACTGAATACCCTAGGGGACTGATAATTCACCAGCAGTGGCATCAGCCCAGTGGTTAAATATAAC
>MJUU01033391.1:23546-36010 GCA_002080025.1 Modiolus philippinarum | reverse complement strand
CAAAGTATTGATATTATTAAATACCGGGTTGAATGTCTTTTGCCTGTCCAGGTTGCAACTTGGAAGTTAGAAGTAAGAAGTAAGAAGTTAGAAGTTAGAAGTTAGAAGTTAGAAGTAAGAAGTTAGAAGTAAGAAGTTAGAAGTAAGAAGTACTAGAAGTAAGAAGTAAGAAGTAAGAAGTTAGAAGTAAGAAGTAAGAAGTAAGAAGTAAGAAGTAAGAAGTAAGAAGTTAGAAGTAAGAAATGAGAAAGAATTTGGAAGATCTATGACAGCATGTAGAGCATGGAATGAGCACCAAACTGTGATGATTAAAATGTATTGTTCATACCTTCATTATGAATAATTGCAAGTCTTTATATTCCAGGATGGAAAAGATTTTACGGCTGAATTGGGAAAATTGTAAAGAGAATGTGAAAATTATACACACCTTATGCCCAGAATTACGAAACTGTCAAAATAAATATAAAAAAATAAAAGCAAAAACAAAAAACAAAACAAAAACAAACCAAGAAAAAAATATAAATAAAATAAACAAAGCAAAACAATCGAAAAATTCTAGGTTTGACTGTTAATTACATCGATGGAGTTCCATCTGCGCACTTCCTATAATTTTAATGAGTACGTGCTTCAAGATAAAAGTGAAGTAGGAAATCTTCAAATAAGACTCTGACAGAGTTTGTGGACTTCGGTTCATGCTTATTCTAAAATAAATGTAGTTTCTTTTAAATGTGTGATTATAGCAGTTGACTTAACACTACGATGTCTGACAGGGGTATGTGTTTAAATCCAGCAAGCGTGTACGTTCCCAAGCATCCACTCTTTGCTATCTTTGTTATTCTAACTTTGTTATCATACCTGCCTAAATCAAAAGAGCTTTACAATACAATCTAAATCGTCTTCAAGGGGTGTAAAAGAGTATTACTCAACAAATTTTAAGGGTGTGTGCTAATGCTAAGTCGAAGACATAATACAAATAAAATACATCGCTTATTACACATGAAATGCAAGACCGTTCACGTTTGAGATTCCTTGCAACAGTCCTGTAGTCTGAAGATATCCGGTTGCAATGCTCACTCCTCCTTAATACTCTTTTACCAGTGGCAATCAGAATTCTCCTCTCCAAGTGTTTTTCCTTTTCCCAAATAAATCATGTTTTTATAAACCTGTTCTCGTTCTCGTTTTGGCTGAAATATTGAAAGTAGGACGCTGAACGCCATTCACAGTCTATCATTTTTATTGCTTTCGCCATTAGTCATAAACTATGAAACCTTTAGTTCAAAGTAAATGCCAAAGTCGATGTTGAAATTCGGAATGACTACCTTTCCGAATTGCAACATCGAACTAAGAAGTAAGAAGTTAGAAGTAAGAAGTAAGACGTCGGAACTCGGAAGTAAGAAGAAAGAAGTTAGAAATAAGAAGTCGGAGTTGGAACTCAGAAGTCCCCTTCCGCCTTTCGTAGAAAATAGCTACACAAAACAATCCATTCTTACCAAGCTTTTGGGGCAAATTTCAAATTATTTCCTTCAGTAGAAGTCAAGAAATCTTCGGCAAAAATTTGGATAATTGTCAATTTTTTTTTGATAAGCTAGAAAATGTGTCTGTTAGACACAAATGCCCCGTCAAAAACATTTATCGAAACAGATTAACTCATAAAATTAGTTCCCTGTCACTGAATTGTGATGAAATCAAAAATTTAATCAAAGTCATTCAACCATAAAATGAAGGTAATGGTCACCCAATTGTTGGTGAAATGGGCAGTTTTAGCTGAATGTTATGGTGATTATTATGATGCTACAATACATAGAAGTTGAGAAGTAGATTTAACCAAAGTCACTGAAGCGTAAAATGTAGGTCAAAGCCATCTAATTGTCAATGATTTGGGAAGTACTCATCAAGGAAATTTATTTGATGAAACATCATTGTCCTATGATGTGTAGTTGTTGAGAAATGGACTTTAACGCAAAACTTAACCAAAGTCACTGAAGCGTAAAGTTAAATGTAGGTTAAACTTTAACACAAATTCAACCATGAAATATAGGTCAAAGTATCAAACTGCCTAGTGAACTATGTAGTACTATCCAAGATCTAGATGCTGGTCTACTTATCATTGTTCTATACCTTTCAGTTTCCGAGAAATGGACAGAAACGCAAAACTTAACCGGATGTACGGATTGAATACACATGTGCAAAGAAAATGGAGCGTTTTGTTTTCGCTAAAAAAATATGTTTTACAACATCTGTTTAAACAGATTAGGAATTTATATTTTCCAAAAAAACATACTTTTGTGATTTTAATATGAAATGGAAACATATTCTATGAACCCAATAAGGTAGGATCAAGAAAAAGGAAGACATCTTAAAATTAAAAATCAAATAAACAATCGAGCAATGCTCACAAAAGTGTAAATATATCGCAGCTAAAACGGTAAGTTGAGAGTCAACATGAAACATTATGTCATAGTGAAAATTCTATCGAATGATTCGAGATAAAACATGCAGTTCTCCCAGAGTCTTCCTCCACAACAGATCCCTTTTCAGCAGCAAATGTCATCAATACCAGATATTTCATCCATGCCATTACAAAGTTCAACAAACATTATGCCAGCTCCTATTATGCAATCTACTATCATTCAACCCCAGATCTGAATGATTGGATTGACAGTTTGATACAAAAGGTTGATAATATGAGTAAAAAAGATGACTTCGATAGATGATTGAACTGAATGAGCGACCTGGAAAATTCGAATCTCCAATTTCAAATTTGGCAAAAAACATGGACAAAATAACAAAACGTATAGATGATATGGAAAACAGTATTTATAATTGAATTTATAAACAGTTGTTTTGAAACAAATAAATCAGATATAAAAACATAAAAACTGAAGGTGAAAAAATTAAATCTGATCATGACGAATTAAATAATGGGTTGCGTGACCTCAGGATTGATTTTGATAACCTTTGTGAAAGGCATATTGATTTACAAACGAGGACCATGAGGGAACATTTCGTATTTTCTGGAATCCCCCTAACCGAACAAACAAATCGGAACAAACTGAAGAAATTATAAAACAATTTATGGTCAACGAAATGAAAATGGGTACTCCTGTCGACTTTCAGCGAGCTCATAGATTTGGACAGAAAGGGAAAATGAAGACAGGAAATGGAACTGTTATTGAATACGAAACCGATCTTATTGAATACGAAACCGAAGTCTTTCAAAGACAGAGAAAAGGTTAGAGCCGCTGCAATTGAATTGAAAGGGACACACTTCGGTGTGATCGAACAGTTCCCTAAGGAAATAGTTGATAGACGAAAACTTCTATGGCCATACTTCAAGGAGGCTAAGATCAAGGAAAAGGGGCAAATTTTAAACCGGGAGATTGTTTGATGGACCAGAGTTTTTCTTACCGGAACGCTATAAAATGGATATTATTAAGTCAGAAAATGAGAGAGGTGGTGCAAGACCAAAAACAACAACCCGTAGTGGACCCCAACCTAAACGACGCTAGGATTATCTTGGAGGTTCATCAGACGATAGTAAATTTGATTACTCTACCGAAACTGACTATAATTCAATCGTAAATAAGACTGTACATAAAAATAAAGTTGTTAAATTGCGGTTTAAAAAATAAACTTTCATATCCCGAGTTCAAAAATTTTGTATAGCTCTAGCCTATAAATCAAACTTTTCAGAATTTATAGAACCAATTAACACTGAATGCCCTTTTGTTTTTTGGTTTAAAATTAGAATATTTTTTAATTCAGAACAAGATATCATTCTTGGGGGAGTGTATATTCCCCCGATTAATACAAGATATACGTCTGATACTGCCTTTACAGATATTGAAAACCACATCCTATTACCGGCAATCCCATCTCCAGTGGCTATCCCGTCTGCAGATTTGTAAACAACTTGAAGACAGAAGAAGCTAATGCTTTCACTTACAAATGAATTATATTAATATTTAATTGCATGTTTGTCTTTTGTGCTTTAAATGTAGCTAATGTGTCTATGAATATTCATGACAAATACTGATTTACGATCTTTTGAGACTTCGAAGATTTTGAGGAAGAAATTTGAGATTTTCAGTTTTATTGCTGAAAATTCGCATTGATGAGAACAACTCAAATCATTTACAATAAGATGGCTTTGAACTACATTTTACGCTTCAGTGACTTTGATTAAGTTTTGTGTTTAAGTCTATTTCTCAACTTTTATGTATTGTAGCAACATAATATTTCACTGTAACATTCAGCGAAAAGAGATCTGCCCATTTCACCAACAACTGGGTGACCATTACCTACATTTTATGGTTGACTTTGGTTAAATTTTTGATTTCATCACAATTCAGTGAGGAAACTAATTTTATGAATGATAGACTTGAGTTAATCTGTTTCGATAAATTTATTGGCGTGGCATCCGTGTCTTACAGACATATTCTCTAGTTTATCCAAAAAAAAATTGACGATTATCCAAATTTTCGCCCAAGATTTCTTGACTTCTACTAAAGGAAATAATTTGAAATTTGGTCCAACAGCTTGGTAAGAATGGGTTGTATTGTGTAGCTATTTTCAGTTTGCCACTTGATGATATTCACGAAGCTCTGCCTGTAATTTTAGAGTACTAACTAAATTTTATTATTTGTATCAGTGGGAATTATTTGAAATTTGGTCCGAAGCGTGGAAATGAAAATTTGTATTGCGTAAGTATTTTTCAAGATTGTAGGGTGTCCACTTCCTATTTGATAAAACGTTTAGATTTTATCTGCACTGAAGAGACATATGTTGTCGAATTTTAAATTCACGGTAACTTCGGTATTTTTGAGCTAAAAAAAATGATATGGTTTAGGAAAACTTCCAAGGAATGACTTTGTCAAGCAAATTATTGTATAATTATAAGCAATTTATTTTGTCAACGGAATTTAAGTCAACACTTATCTCAATTTTTTCCCCAGAGTTTCAGGATTGAAATTTCAATGGAGCAACGCTTTCATTGTTGTTCACCAGATGCCTTCAACAACCAGCACCGGTTTGAGCAGAATTCATTGCTAAATGTCGAGCAACGCTACATCCATATATACACGTATTGCTACTAGAAATATATATTTACTTGAAAGATCATGTGAATAGCTACAGCCTGGAAAAGAACACAAAAAAAACTCTGAATTCACGGTTATTTGCTCTCGAACTGAATAATGCCCCCCCGCCAAAGAGTTAGGTCCCTTGTCAAAATCACGTCTGCGTTTAAATATAGCTTCGATGAGCCCCCTCCCCTTTTCTTCATATTGACAATAAAAATACAAAATACAAGTTGTTAATAAACATTTCGAGACTTCTTTATATGGTCAAATGAAAGGTCTATGGCCTTTCTTTGAAAAAGACACACGATGTTATTCAGCATTACACTTTAAAAATTGTGTGAAATCACGAACTGTGTCCATCCTATGAGTAGTTGGAAAATGACCATTCTGCCCCAGAGCCATTTTCAAACAGAAATCCTGCATAAAATCCCGGTCTACCGGCCCCGGGATGCAAATGGGTCTTGAGCGAGTATTTCCTGCTGAAAGGGAGGCAAGGTACCTAGGGCGTGGAGGGTCCGGACACCAAAATAAGTTAAAAAATTCGGAAATCCAATAAATCATGGATTCCGAATCTCAAAAGATGGATCCGATTGCTGGGTTCCTGTAGGGAAGATAGCGACGAAGAGATGAGAAAGAGATCACAGGCTCAAAGAAAGGCCAAGACGCAAGCCAAATGAGGTGGCGCGACCTGCCCTGGGTAATATTCCAAGTGATGGGTGTCAAGGAGACGAAAAGCCAGTATGGGGACGGCATGATTCTGGAGAGGAAAGGAGTAGAAACCAAGGTCTGGGCGGTCAGCAGGATGGTCCGTGAAATGCAGTGGATACTGCGGAAAAAGTGGCATGTGCTCAAGATTGATAATCATGGCATGAAAAAGTCAAAAAAAGAGTGGGCATGACTACTTCGACTTTGAAGTGGGAAACCCATCGGAAAAAAATTTTTTTCTCGAGGGCTGGGGTCAGCGATGGCTTTGGGAATGCTTGGCTAGATCTTCACTGAAAGGGGGCGAGGCTGGCGCAAGCGATCCTTTCCGTCGAAATAATTCTTCAGGGAGACGGCAGGCACACCATCTTCACCCGGGAGCTGAGACTGATAGGATCTGGCCAAGCGGAGAGTATCACGATGCTTCTTCTTCTAGGCGATTCGCTTGGCAATCAGTAAGAGCACTAGGGTGGTCGTCGTACGACGACCACCCTAGTGCTCAAGCGAGGGATCCAAGGGGGAGAGACGCCGCGGCACCAACCCCGGACAAAGCCGTTCCAGTGCCGCTGGTAAGCAATAGACTGCTGACGGAGGCCACAGTTTCCAATGGAAACCACATAATCCATTCGTTTATAGATGCAGAGCATGCGGGCATACTTCCGGACCTCGGAATCCAGAAAATCCTCGAGTCTGGCATCTACTTCGTCGTCTATTTATCTAGGGCTCCTAGAAGAAGCATGCCAAGAAGGCTTCAGCAGTCGGGCTGGGGAGAGATGCCCTTCCAGTGAGGCGCCACCCAGACCGCTCAAGGCTGGAAGGACGGTCTTGGCCACAATGGGGAGGGCTCTCATCGCCAGGCCGGCGAGCATGGGGAGGAATCCACCCTCTTTCTGCATATTCTGCTTTAGCTGGGTGGCACTCATCTCCAAGATCATTCCTTCTTCGCCAGATCGCTTGAGCTTATTGATCTTCTGGATTCGTGAGCAGCAACGTATAGAGATTCTCGTATAGAGAACCTGAGAGATTCTCGTGTGAGAGGCGGATGCTTACGGGGCATGGCTTTCGTTTGGCTGCGATTCTGAGCTTAATCCTTCTGGCTTGAGCTCAGGTTCAAGACCATACCCGGAATACGTCTCGCGAAGGTGGAAGCGCGTGGTCAAGTGCTCGCCGCGGAGATCGATGGGTAGACCATCCTGGTCGGTGATATTCGTCACCATGGAGTAGATGGTGTTCACGATCACCGGAAGATAGATCAGATTCTTGGGATTCTGGACGATCTTCATGCCGAGGGTGACTTTGGGGGAAAAGCTATAGATGACGGGCTTGCTGCACGCCGTCGACGTAACTTCCACTGTTGATATCGCTATTCACCAGGATGCTATTGACGTTGATGATATTTCACGATTATCGCTAATTTGCTTGATTTTCAATTGTTCCCGGGCGACGATAATTCAATTATCACTGGCTGATATGAACATATTATCGTCAATCTCTATGGAACGTTAGCAACAGCGTATTAATATCACGTCGCGTGACGTTTGGTGAAAAAATAATCCCATCAAAGAAAGCGCTATATTTAACTAAAAATTACATGTTTAACCTAAAAAATTTTTCAATAGAAAAAGAAACATATATCTCGTGTATATTAATAACACTAAGATCTAAATAAATGACCGAGCTTCAGCAGAGCGCCAAGAATACGGCACCCAAGCGTGGATTCTCCCTGGTCATCTCCAGTCGAGGCGGCTGGATCTCCACGCGATTCCATCAGTCGGGCTGGGAAGAGATGCCAGACTCGAGGATTTCCATTGGAAAAGTAGGAGAAGACGCGATTTCTCGCGTGAATATTTGGGAAGGAGTAGTTGGTCTCCAGGTTGACCAGGGCCATCTCGTAGATCTTAGAGGGATGCAATACAACCTGAGAATTCCATACTCGCAAAACAAATTACAAATTATCCATTGGTCTTGGCATCGTAGACATAGGTCTCATCGATGAATCCCAGGACAGTCCGGATGCTATTGAGGACGTGGGAATTTACTTGGTAGTGCTCTCGCAGAGTCGCTCGATTGGTCCCGATTATGATGATCTTGGCGCCGTAGCCATTTTGACGCATACGCCTCTGGATCCCGGCATTGATATAATCGATATCGTAGGATCCAACCTTCAGGGCGATGAAGAACCATCGTGCGCCATCGGCAGAGGAGTAGGAGAAGACGTGATTTCTCTCGTGAATATTTGGGAAGGTCTCCAGGTTGACCAGGGCCGTCTCGTAGATCTTAGAGGATTCAAGACTGATGGGCTGATGGAATCGCGTGGAGATCCAGCTGCCTCGACTGGAGATGACCAGGGAGTATCCACGCTTGGGTGCCGTATTCATGGCGATCTGCTGAAGCTCGGTCATTTATATATGGCTCAGAAGACGACGCTCATCTTGCGCCCATCTGATTTGAATTGGAGGATGCGACTGGAGATGACCAAGGCGTAGGCTTGGGTATTGGCGGCGACGTTCTGATCGAATCTTACCTTGATAAAGACGTCGATCGTCGAGTCCTTGAGGCGCTCGCTCTGCTCGGAGACGTCGAATACGAAGAGGGGATGATGATCGGTGAAGTCGGCGGGGAATTTCCAGCGGAAATCGGCGGCCTCCTTATAGAGCCTGGATATCTTCTGATTCGTGAAGGAGGCACGATGACCCACGGCAGGATATCTCTGGAAAGATATCATTCACGCGGCAGTGATCGAAGATGGCGGGGTTGTCTTCTTGATCGTAACTCTTATCGGTCTGGAAGGCGACGATCACCCATCGAGGTCTTTCGGGGCTGCTTCGGGTGGAGAGGCACCAGATGAATTCACGGCTTTCGGGGACGCCGATCGAATCGCACTGCCTCATGCGGAAGCCAATATCTAGCTTCACCTTGCTCTCGATGGTCTTATAGAGCCGCAGCTTCTGGTCGTCGTAGGGCATCACGAGGGGGACGAACCAGGAAAGATTGCTAAGGACGATCTTGCCAGGATCGTTGATAATGGCAGCATCTCTGAAGATGGCGTCATTATCCGATGCGTGGACGAGCTCATGCTTGAATCCGTAGACCAGCTTTTCGTAGTCCTTGGCAAAGCCGAAGATATGCCTCAAGGGGATGATGAAGGAGAAGGTCCTCTTATTGACGTATGCCTTACGCGCGGCAAATTCCAGATTCTCGGCAGCGGCGTCTGCGGAGGAATCCTTGACCCATAGCTGGTTGAGGCCTTGGGACTTTGAGAAATCGTCGGGATACGTGAGAAGGTGCATGATGGTGGCGACCCCGCGATCGTTCAAATGCTCGATCGTCTGTCCGGAAAGCTAGTAGTTGATGGATTTAAAGAGGTACATCATCGCATTATTGATGATGGAGATGAGGTTGGCATCGGCAAAGATGCCAGCAAGAGGTAGCTATGGGATGGATGGAGGAAGAGATCCTGCGACTCGATACTGAGGCGGATCTCGGTAATGGGAAGGTATTCGTTGAATTCGTACTCCTGGATACTTTCGTCGAAGACTAGGTCTACAGAAATGCACGCGTGCGATGCCTGCGCCTGCGAGGAGATTATGGATATTCCCTTCGTGCTTGGAAAGGATGGTGGCGGCTTTCGGTGGAAGCTTGGGTTTGGAAGGAATTATGTAATAACGGAGGATATAATCATGAAATGACAATGGCAGACGACACTATAGAACCAGAGGCTCCCAGGAGCCTGTATCGTTCACCTGGCTTTCAATTGCCACAATTAAGCTACCATTGTAAGCTATACAGTGGAGCCCCAAACTTTGGTAGTTTGAACATCACCAATTCGTTTTTGAAGTCCCAACATCAATAACTATTTGGAAACCAAATTTCATTGAAATCAGACAATGTTGAATTTCCTACCTTTTATGGCGGCCATTTTGATAATGGCAGTCAACGAACAATTTTCAACACCGGTTTTGAAGTCCACTTGGATACCAAATTTCATTGAAATCGGACAATGTTGAATTTTTCGCAATTTTTGGCAGCCATTCTGAAAATGGGTGTTAAGCGAACAAATTTTAACATCAGTTTTGAATTTGTGACATCAACTTTTTGGAAACCAAGTTTCATTGAAATCGGACAATGTTGAATTTTCTCGCCTTTTTGGTGGCCATTTTAAAATGGCAGTCAACATACATTTTTCCAATCCAGTTTTGAAGACGCAACATCAATATCTATTGAAATCAACTTTCATAAGGCCCAATTTTGCGAAGCCCCTAGAAAGACCCAACCCACTTTAGCCAAGTTGGTCCAAATTGCCGTTTTTACTATACAAACCTAGGGTACTATCCGTAAATTAGTTCTCAAAATTTTCTTTCGGGTCTAGGGCTCATACGCTATAGCTCAAATTAAAGTTATTATATGTACCTACCTGCTATATGATACCCGACTTTGCGAAGCTCCTAGCAAGGTCCAGCCGACACTAGGCCAAGTTGGTCCAAATCGGTATTTTTCGATGTAGGGTACCCTCTAAGGAACAGCGTCCCAATTTTTCGTACGGGTCTAGGGGTCACACGCTATGCCTCAAATGAAAGCCATTATATATACCTACCTGTCCTATAAGGCCCAATTTTGCGAAGACCCTAGAAAGACCCAGCCGACATTAAACAAGTTGGTGCAAATAACAGTTTTCACTATACAAACTTCCGGTACCCTCCGCAAATCCGGCCCCAATATTTTCGTACGGGCCTAGGGATCATACGCTAAAGCTCAAATGAAAGCTTTTACATGCACCTACCTGCCATATAATGCCCGACTTTGCGAAGCTCCTGGCAAGGTCAAGCCATTAGCCAAGTTGGTCCAAATCGGTATTTTTTTATGTAGGGTACCCTCTATGGAACAGCGTCCGAATTTTTGTAGGGGTCATACGCTATGGCTCAAATGAAAGCTATTACATGTACCTACCTGCCCTATAAGGCCTAATTTTGCGAAGCCCCTAGAAAGACCCAACCGACTTTAGCCAAGCTGGTCCAAATTGCCGTTTTCACTATACAAACCTACGGTATCCTCCGTAAATTCGGTCTCAAAATTTTCGTACGGGTTTAGGGATCATACGCATAGCTCAAATGAAAGGTTTTACATGTACCTACCTGCTATATAATGTCCGAATTTGCGAAGCTCCTAACAAGGTTCAGCCGACATTAGCCAAGTTGGTCCAAGTCGGTATTTTTCGATGTAGGGTACCGTCTATGGAACAGCGTCCAAATTTTTCGTACGGGTCTAGGGGTCATACGCTATGGCTCAAATGAAAGCTATTACATTGTACCTACCTGCCCTATAAGGCCCAATTTTGCGAAGCCCCTAGAAAGACCCAACCGTTGGTCCAAAATTCGGTCACAAAATTTTCATACGGGTTTAATTTACGTCCGAAATTTTCTAGGGGTCATACGCTATCGCTCAAATAAAAGGTATTACATGGACCTACCTGCCATATAATGTCCGAACTTTCGAAGCTTTAAACAAGGTCCAGCCAACATTAGCCAAGTTGGTCCAAATCCGTAATTTCCCGATGTAGGGTACCCTGTATTGGAACAGCCTCCGAATTTTTCGTACGGGTCTGGGGGTCATACGCTATGGCTCAAATGAAAGCTATTACATGTATCTACCTGCCCTATCAGGCCAAATTGTGCGAAGCCCGTAGAAAGTCCCAGCCGACATTAGCCAAGTTGGTCCAAATTGCCGTTTTCCCTATACAAACCTTGGGTACCCTCCCAAAATTCGGTCCCAAAATGTTCGTACGAGGGATCATACGATATAGCTCAAATGAATGCTATTACATGTACCTACCTGCCATATAATTCTGGACTTTGCGAAGCTCCTACCAAGGGCCAGCCAACATTAGCCAAGTTGGTCCAAATATTTTTCGATGTAGGGTACCCTCTATGGAACAGCGTCCCAATTTTTCGTACGTGTCTAGGGGCCAGACGCTATGGCTCAAATGAAAGCTATAACATGTACCTATCTGCCATATTAGGCCCAATTTTGCGAAGACCCTAGAAAGACCCAGCCGACATTAGCCAAGTTGGTGCAAATTACAGTTTTCACTATATAAACTTATGGCACCCTGCGTAAACCCGGTTACAAAATTTTCGTACGTGTCTAGGGCCATACGCTATGGCTCAAATGAAAGCTATAACATGTACCTACCTGCCATATAATGCCCGACTTTGCGAAGCTCCTACCAAGGTCCAGCCGACATTAGCCAAGTTGGTCCAAATCGGTATTTATCGTTGTAGGGTATCCTTTATGGGACAGCGTCCGAATTTTTGTAGGGATCATACGCTATGGCTCAAATGAAAGCTATTACATGTACTTACCTGCCCTATAAGGCCCATTTTTTCGAAGCCCCTTGAAAAACCCAGCCGACTTTAGCCAAGTTGGTCCAAATTGCCGTTTTCACTATAACAAACCTAGGGTACCCTCTGTAAATTCGGTCCCAAAATTTTCGTACGGGACTAGGCTATAGCTCATATGAAAGCTATTACATGTACTGACCTGCCATATAATGCCGGACTTCCGAAGCCCTAGCAAGGTCCAGCCGGCATTAGCCAAGTTGGTCCAAATCGGTATTTATCGATGTAGGGTACCCTCTATGGAACAGCGTCCGAATTTTTCGTACGGGTCTAGGGGTCATACGCT
>MJUU01033391.1:11316-22286 GCA_002080025.1 Modiolus philippinarum | reverse complement strand
AATGATACATTATCAATTATTGAAAACGTTTAGAATTTTTAATAAATATATGAACACAAGAGAAAATTCTAATATTTTCATCATAAGAAAGACTTTCGTCACCAGCTTATAGAAATTCTATAGTTACAGTGAATATTTCCAATTCCCGTAATAGAACAATTCTTGATTCTGTATAAAGTGGACACTCCAAATAATAATGTAAACTATCTTCAGAATAATGTCCACATCTGCAAAAAGGGTTTGGTTTCAGGTTTACTCTTTACAGGTCTGCATTCAGAGAGCTACACATATTTTTTTAATCTTGTGTGAATAATATTCGCTCGTCTATCACCATAACTAAAATATTTAGGGGGTTTCTGAATGGGAGGTTTAGTTTTACGCCTAAAAATACTAATATTTCCTGAATCTCTGATTGCAGGGTGAAGTTGATTCCAGTCAATGGTTGTAGTAGGAAAGAATGATCGTTTTGTAATTTCTAATCAGCAGTTAGGTACCACATAATTATTACGATAAAGATATTACATGTACCTACCTGCCCTATAAGGCCAATTTTTCCGAAGCCCCTAAAAAGACCCAGCCAACATAATCCAAATTGGTCCAAATTGCCGTTTTCACTATACAAACCTAGGGAACCCGCCGTAAATTCGGTCTCAAAATTTTTAAACGGGTCTAGGATCATACGCTAGAGCTCAAATGAAAGCTATTACATGTACCTACCTGCCATATAATGCCGGACTTTGCGAAGCTCCTAGCAAGGTCCAGCCGACATTAGCCAAGTTGGTCCAAATCGGTATTTTTCGATGGGGAATGGGGAATGGAATAGAGTCCGAATTTTTCGTACGGGTCCAGGGGTCATATGCTATGGCTTAAATGAAAGCTAAATTGGTCCAAATTGCCGTTTTCACTATACAGGTTCGTATAGTGAAAACGGCAATTTGGTTATCCTCCTGTAGAGGTTTTAACGGTGATTTATTCCTTTGATTTTAGGGTACGATATCAGTCTAAATTATTTCACAAAGCATCACTAATTTTGGCATTTCTTCTCATTATCTCCCCTTAATGGTCAATTGTATATATCAATAAGCCACTACTAAATAGATTTTTTACTGGATTTTAAGGATTTTGGTCCTTTTATTATTTCAGATAAATATTAGCTTTCCATTACATGCATTTAATATACGGTATATTATGTCCATTTTTTTGCACTATTTTGTATAGTACTATTTTCGTGCCCCACGGATAATTTTAGGACAGTCATTTGATTTTTAGAGGGATGGGTTTGGGGTGATTTTGTCTAGAATTTTTTTATTTTGTTATGAAAATCTTTAGCAAATTATTTATTTTCTCCAAATGTCACATAAATTATTTATTTGTATTTTCAATAAAAATTGTATTCTTCAAATTAAAATCATTATTATTTATTTTCATGTCAAGTAGGATTAGGATATTTATTTTAACTGGCATCAAAATAAAGTTATTTATTTACAAAATCGCTCAACCCCCTCCCCCTTTTTCCTCTCTGAAAATCAAAAAGCAATCCTCTTAGTTACATTGAACATTTTGTGAAAGCGAATAGTATGGGTATTTTTAACTTCTTTGATCAATTTATGTATGTTGCTTTCCATGTATTTGGATAGTTGAACTTCAAAAGAACACGACAATAAAGTAAAAAAAAAAATTGGTAAGTCAATCTAAGTCATTTTGTACATAACAGCCAATTTTTTACATAAATAACACTACGTTATTCAAGTTTTTGAAAACAACCTGTCCTGTCATAAGCACGGACCTCCAAGAGAGCACCGTATAAGAATCCATATTACATATATCTACCCCTGCTAAACTTTCAATCAGGAGAGTCATCACCCCTAGAACTGATAAATTCAAAAATTGGAAGTTTATTATTTGCTGATGATCTTCTAATTCTCTCAGAATCTAAAGAAGGACTTCAGAATAGTTTATCAAAATACTGTGATAATTGGCAGTTAGACTTAAACACTAAAAAAACAAAAACCATGATTTTTCACCAAAGTTTAGTTTTATCAAAATCTGATCCTTTGTTTTACATAAACAAAGAGATTGAAAATGTAAATGAATATAAGTTCCTTGGATTTATCTTGAAAAGTAATGGCAATCTAAAATCTACTATGGAAGATTTGGCTAAAAAAGCCAAAAAGTCATGTTCTCTTTGAAACCCCAAACTATATCATTGGGAAATCTACCAATATCTATTTAATACCCTTGTAAAACCAATACTTACATTTAATTTAGAAGTTTCATATATGGATCAATATATAGCACAATACAGAGCCAAAAGTAGAGCAGAAAAATATTGACAAATCTTGTACTGAAAAGGTTCATCTAGACTTCTGCAAATATGTATTAGGAACAAAGAAGAAGTTCGTCCAATATAGCCGTAAGGGCAGAATTAGGTCGACTCCCTTTAGAAAAATATATAACAGACCATAGCCTATTTGGCAAGACTTAATTCCAAAGACATAAATCCTCTCCTTAAAGAAGCTTTTAATCTTTCAAAATTACTAAAATCCGAAAATATATATTCCTGGTTTACATATGCTCAAGACATTTCTCCAGGGAATTTAATAATGAAATAGAAACCGTTTCAAATGCAGCAGATGTAAGAAAAATAAAACCAAAAATAAAAATTAGTTTCTCAGACTATTACAGTTCTATATTCGAAAGAAAATTAAATATGCTTAATGAAAATAACAAACTTTTTCTGTACAAAAATTTAAAATTTTCTTTAGACAAGGAATACTATCTAGCTTCTGATAATTTTGAATTTCGAAAATTCATTATTTAATTTAGAATAAGCGATCATTCTCTAGAAATTGAAAAGGGTCGTTATTATAGAACTCCAAGAGAGCAGCGTCTGTGCAAAACATGCAACGCAATTGAAGATGAAAAACATTTTCTTTTGTTTTGTAATAGAAACAACATTGTATAAAAATATTAAAGACAGTGATCCAAATTTCTTTTACTTGACAGACGAACAAAAAATCCTAAACTTATTAAACCCAGCTTCCTCCCAACAAGTAAAAAATATAGGTTCCTTTGTAAAACAGTCTATGAAACTGAGGTCAGGTTGATTAACTTGTTGATATGTTTAAATGTTTGTTATGCCTATTGTTTATTGTGTGTGACAAACATTATTATGTTTCATGACAATAAGGAATTTGATTGTAAATTGATCTGTATGCAAATTTCCAAGAAATTCCGAACGCATCCTTTCTTATTGTAAGCTGGCATTTATTGTGGGCTAGCGGTTATTGTCGGCTGTTATTGTAGGCTAGCTTCACACTAGTGAGAATCGTAGGAAGATGGGCTTATGAAGACCAGTTTGGTGCGATGCATATGGACGGCAGCCAGATCTTCGCTGCGCTTGAAATTGGGCTTGGCCACTAGCTACCGGGCGACCTTTTCGCTATTCTCCAGCCGCACGTCCACCCTATTGCGGATATCTTCCATGGTCTTCCCGAAGACCGAATTTGACCAATGAGCTTGAAGAAGTCCTTCTCGAAGGCGATGGATGCTGCCGCCCAGCAGGCCGTATTCTTCTCCACGCACGCCCTCAGCCATGGGCTCTTGGTGAATCGGAGGACTATATGAATCTTCTTCAACCACAGACTCCGGGCAAGATATTTCTTCAGATTCACGTAGTGGACCACGTATTTCTCCTGACTCCATTGATCACCATGGATTCCGGCGCGAGGGGATAGTCGTTGTGGCGATCGTGGAGCTCCCTGGGATATTCGAGATCCACCTCCAAGATGAATCCTTGCTCATCCTCTTCGCCGAGCGTGCTGAGGTCTGGGACTTCCGAGGAATCGACCCACTCATCGCCCATCTGAAGAGATTATTCAGATAGTTGGTCGGCTTGCTCGGATCGAAATCTTGTACATAGGGATTATTCGCTCTTAGACGCCATGGTCACCCCGCGAATCCCCTTCTCAACCTTGAGCAGCATATCGGGATCGGTGAGCTTGATGTCGCTGACCTTGAGCGCGGCGTCGTAAGCTAACCCTGGCGCTGTGTAGTAATGTGTCGGATCGAGTCCACAGTGCTTCATGCAGATCTCGCGGAAATTTTCGAAGACGTCGGTGAGCAAGACCACGTCAGTCTCGAGATAGAGGTCGTGGTAATCGCGCATGGTTTTGCATCCAAAGACCCTCCCAGACCCAGGCTATCCATATAGTCGTAAGGGTAGACGCTTTTCGTAAAAGCAGGTCTAAGTGATGGCTTCTCTGACATCGCGATCGCCGCGGTGGGGATATCGTACCCTTCATCCATCTCCTTGACCGTGAAGGTGATATTCGCAGGCGAGCTTATGCAGGTCAGGATTCAGCTTGATCACTTCCTCCATGATCTGCTAATTCCCGCATAGTAGTCCCGGAGCCAGGCTGGTGCATCATGTTTGAGCCTGACGATCTTCCCATTGATGATGGCGAGCAGGTAGGGTTTGGCGTCGTCCTGGCTGATTCCCTCGTAGTCCATCAGGTCCCATTTTCGTGGCAATACCAGGAGTGCAGAGTCGGATGCGCATTCTTCATGTCGATATCGATCATATGATCTGCGCATAGGGGCGGTGATATTCTTGAGGCCGATCTTCTCGTCCGTCCAATACCTCCCGAAGTCGTAGTGCTGGTAAATATCTCATCGGGCACTCGCCCAGGGCATTGGGGCGGGCCGAGTAATCCTTCAAGAGCGTCAGCAGAGCGTCCTTATCCACCTTCTCTCCCTTGATATATCTACTCCCCAGCTCGTAATCTTCCAGGTGCGTCATGATATGCTTCAGCTTTGCCCGGTCAATCACTTCGCGCAAGATGATGCTTCACCCATTCTCCGACTCAAAGTGAGCAATCTTGAAGAGCCCCGGATCCATCGGCCCCAAACTCCCGCCTTATATATTGGTGAAGGCATCGGCCAGCGTGGATTCTACCCAGCTTCTGCAAGGCTTGCCCCCATGAACTTGAAGCTATCGATGAATCGCAGGTTCTGATAGAGTGTCTTCTCTTTCCCCTTCTTAACTTTGTATGAGCCGACCGCCACGCTCTTGGTGAATGAGATGTAGCGCTCCTCGGTGTTGGGGAATGCAGTCGATCTTGACCTCAGTGAGCCCAGCGCCTTGATTAAGAGATGGGCATCGTAGCCTGTCAGATTATGAAAGATAACCGGTATGAATTTCGGTGCCTGATATAGTTCAGATTGCACTCATTGTGCGCGGCTCCCCGGAATCTGCCCTTGAAGTGGCAATGGTCCCTCACCCTATCCTCCCCGAGATCCTGGTCGCAGATGAAGCACTTAGTGGCTTCCGCGAAGGCGATCTTATCTCCGTCATCATCATAGGCTTCTTGAAATCGTTCTGCTGATAATTTTTCCGGATATCTTTCGTCAGCCGATCCACGAAGATCTGCCCCACGTCCTCCCCTTCCCTCTGCATTGTGTAGATCACCGGCTCCTTGGCGTATACCGTCTCATCGAACTCGCCCCCTTCTGCCTTCTGGATGATATTCTTCACATGCGCTCCAGAAGCTGCACGATTCCGTCTACACCAGCCTTTGCCGGTTGGGGCCCCACCTTGGTCGTGAAGCTCTCGAAGTCTGCTTACACGACGAATCGACCGGATGCGATTTTGGAAGCTGACGTAGCTCCCTTCGCTGGGCATCTCGATTTTTACCGCCTTCTTCTGCCCGCAATATTCCATGTGCTGGTCAAGTTTTTCTTGCCGAGTGAAGTGATTCAGGCACATCGGCGGCAGGAGTAAGCTTCCCCATCGTGATCGCTCACCTGCGCCGTCAAGGGCCGCGAGAGATTCTTAACCCAGCAGTAGTGCCGCGTCTCATTGTTAGCCACTAGCATGAGATCCACGTGCTTTGCCCCAGCATCATTCCTTTCGGATATCCTCATCGGGTAGGTCCTTCCCTCCTTCCCCATATCGAATCCGTATACGTTGACCTTGATCCCCTCATTAAGCTTCTCGAACCTATCGATTGCCCTGAGTGAGGCCGGGAAGTCGATGCCGTCGAATCTGAGCTCGTTCGCCCACTTTTCGTACTGCTTGACTCGGCTGGCATGTTCTGATCCACCTCCTTGCGATAGAGGGCTGAGAGAATTGCCCATTTGAAGCACTGCTGATCCTCATTTTGCACGTTCCTTATTCTGATCTCTGGAAAAATATTAGGTACGGTTGTAACTTGAAACTTGTATTTTGGCGTTAAATATCGACCACCCGGACCTTCTTGAAATTTTTAAATTTACAATGCGAGGTTTCATCAGGTAAATGTTATTTATATTTTTGAATACTCCAAGCCTATATTTATGCAAAAGAATAACTTCCATATTCGCTATATTTAAGTCTCCCAAACGGAGTTTGGGGAGACTTATTGTTTTACTACCGTTTCTTTTTATTATTATTATTATTATTAAGTCTCCCAAACGAAGTTTGTGGAGACTTATTGTTTTTGCTGCGTTTCTTATTATGTCGCCCCAGACGTAGTCGGGGAGACATATTGTTATTGTTCCGTTTCTTTGTTATTATTATTATTATTATTATTTATACTATAACTAATCCAAGATTCTGATTATCGCAAAATATTCAACGAATGATCGAATAACGCAGTAATTCACGAATGCGCGGAGCGCATGAGTGAATTACAGCGTTTTTTTCGATCATGAGTTGAATATTTTCGATAATCAGCAACAAGGATTAGTTATAGTTTTTTTATATAGATCTTCATGCATATTTGATGGTTCCATAGATGATTCATTTCATGAACTACGTTTCCAAAATTAATCCGCTCTGACGTTTACTTAACAACAACGTTGACAACGTCTATTGTGACGTCACTTCCTAGAGCGAAATTATGGAAAATAATTTCACAGTTAATTATCACTTTTCTTTCACTGGGAAATCTCAACTTTTCACCGCTATCTATATAATAATATACTTTTTTATTTTCCTAGAATTATTTTGTCCACGCGAGTTCTCAGAGTTGGCTGAACAGAATCATTTGATACTTGGCACAAAGTTGGATCACCATGTAAAACCGTTACCGCGGGAGAGTCGTGAAAACAAGTGAGAGTCGACTTTAACGCAGGGGACAGTCGTTTTCCCTCGTTTCAGAGCAGACACACTAGTAAGAAATGAGAATTTTCGCTAATTTACGATGTTCAGGTGTACATAATAAATATTGCACGGAACATTTACTATTGATAAGTTTGGAATATGTTCACGTCAAATTTACTCACCAAATGCATGTAGATTTCTCAAATTTTCACGATTTGATATTTTTTCTGCAACTTGATCCTTCGAGGTATGTTTCTTCAATGAAAGCACATGTTATCGTTACAATGCATACATACCCAAGTTAACGCAGAGAAAATTTACACCAAAATATTCTTTAGTGGTTCTTGGGGCATTTGGTGTAAAATTTTCAGGGAAGGTGTCCAAATCCACAATCCCATTCTGGAGACGCCAATCGATTTCAAGAAAAAAAATACCTCTTGCATGTACAATTGTCATCTCAAAGCTGTTATTCTATGATTTATACACATTTAAACGTTTTGTTTTTCTTGATTTATTGCCCTTTTGGCGAAAAGTGCGAAGCCGATAAAGCTGGCAAAGTGACCAAAGGGGAAATGCGCTAAAGAGCATAAGATAAAAAGACACGGACAGAAATTCATTTGACCACTCTCCCCTGCTTTCTTATAAAATATGAAACGACCGCCACGCCGATCCAAAATTCTGAAATTCTTTTGTTATCAATAGATAATAGCGGGTTGCTATGCTGACGTCATTTTTGGTACTACATGTCGTGTTCATACACGTAATTAGAATGCATATAAATTGCTGCAATATACAATTAATTGGCTTGGATTGAATATAAATTTCAGCTCACTTTAATTTCTTGTACAGTTCTATTTATCATTTTGTGAATTACCGATAAAAGAAATATAGGATATTTTGTTTTTAATACGGACACGGCGTAACGCATCAAGCTCGCCCTAGCGGGCTCATTCATACTGGCCGTGAAAAAGTCCGTATCAAAAACAAAATGTCCTATATTCAATATGTCATGGTCCTTTAATGGTAATGTTTATGTAGTGATACGCTTTCTTCATGCGGGGGTACTCTGTCATTGCATGGTTGTACTCTATCTTTATGATGTGGTACTATGGAATATAGGACATTTTGTGTGGTGTGGTGCTCCTTTATATTTATTTCATGGTACTTTGTATTTTAGAAGTTGTTCTTTCTTAAGGTAGTGGTACTCTGTCTTTATGCGGTGTAAATTTCGTTATATCATGTCATTTTGTTTTCATAAGGTGGAAGTTAAGTAGTGTCTTCATGTGGTGGTACTCTGTCTTTGCAATATGGTAGTCTTTCTTTATGTGGTGGTTCTTATTTATGTGGTGGTACTTTGTTTTTATGGTTGCACGCTGTCTTTATGTGGTGCCTTCTCTCATTGTGTGATGGTAAGCTGTCTTCATGTGGTGGTATTCATGTCATGGTTCTTTGTATTTTTGATTTGGTACTTTGTTGATGTTATGGTACTCTGCCTTTTTACGCGGTTCTCTGTCTTTGTGTAGTGGTATCTTTATGTACTGGTACTTTGTCTTTATGTTGTAGTACTTTGGTTATGTAATGGCACTATTGGCTTTATGTGGTGGTCCATTATATTTATAATATGATATTTATGAGGTAGTACTTATTTTATGTAATAGTATTCTGTCTTTAAGTGGTTTTATTCTGTCTTTGTGTGGTTGTACTATATTTTTACGTGGTGATACTTTATGTTTATGTCATCATGCTTTGTTCTTATGAGGTCGTACTTTTTAGTGGTACTCTGTCTTTGTGTGGTGGTTGTACTTATATATATATGGCATGGTCCTTTGTTTTCATAACGTGGATCTTTGTTTATGTAGTGATATTCTTTCTTCATGTGGTGGTACTCTGTCATTGCATGTTTGTACTCTATCTTTATGAGGTGGTACTCTGTCTTTATGTGGTGGTATTTTATATTTATGTCATCATACTTTGTATTGATGAGGGGGTTCTTTGTGGTGGTACTTTATATTTATGTCATCATACTTTGTATTCATGAGTTGGTTCTTTGTCTATGTAGTGTTACTCTGTTCTAGCTCTGTCTTTGTGTGGAGTTCTGCCTCTGTGTCTTTATGTGCTCGTACTTTATATAAATGTCATGGTCCTTTGTTTTCAGAAGATGGAACGTTTTTATGTAGCGATACCCTGTATTCATACGGTGGTACTTTGTCTTTGCATGGTTGTACTTTCTTTATGGGGTGGTACTTTGTATTTATGTGGTGGTACTTTGTTTATGTGGTGGTATTCTGTTTTTATGTGCTGGAACTCTGTCTTTGATTGGTTGTATTCTGTCTTTATGTGGTGGTACTCTGTCTGTTTGTCTTTGGTCACTCTGGCTTTGTGTTGTAGTACTCTGTCTTTACGTGGTTTTACTTTTGTCTTTGTGTGATGGTCTGTGGTGGTTCTTTGTTTTCATAAGGTGGCACTTAACGTAGTGATACTCTGTCTTCATGTGGTGGCACTCTGACTTTGCGTGGTTTTACTCTATCTTTTTGTGGTGGTTCTTTGTATTTATGTGATGGAACTTTATCTTTATGTGGTGGTACTTTCTTTATGTGGCGGTGCTATGTGTTTCTGTGGTGAAACTCTTTCTTTTTATGGTGGCACTTATATTTATGTCAAAGTACTTTTTATTTATGAGTTGGTTCGTGTAGTGGTACTCTCTCTTTATAAGGTGGTACCCTGTCGTTGCATTGTGGTAGTCTATCTTTATATGGTTGTTCTTATTTATCTGGTGGTACTTTCTTTGTATGGTCGCACGCTGTCTTTATGTGGTGGTACTTTGTCGTTATGTTGTGGTACTCTGTCTTGTGGTCCTTGTGGTGGTTCTCTCTCTTTATATGGCGGTTCTTTGTATTTTTGAGGTGGTACTTTGTCGTTATGTAATGGTACTCTGCCTTTATATGGTGGTAATCTATCTTTATGTGCTGGTACTTTGTATATGTATTGGTACATGTACTTTGTTTATGTGGTGGTACTCTGTGTTTATGGGGTGGTACTTTGTATTAACTGGTGGAACTTTGTTCATGTGGTGGCACTGTTTTTATGTGCTGGTACTCTTTGTTTGGTTGTACTCTGTCTTTGTTTGGTTGTCTTTATGTGGTGGTACTCTGTCTGTGTGTGGTGGTACTTTGTTCATGTTGGTGGTACTCCATCTTTTATGTGTTGGGGACTCTGTCTTTGTGTTGTAGTACTGTGTCTTTACGTGGTGTTACTTTGTCTTTGTGTGATGGTACTGTGGTTGGTTCTTTGTTTTCAAAAGGTGGCACTTTATGCAGTGATACTCTGTCTTCATGTGTTGGTACTCTGTCTTTGCGTGGTGGCACTCTGTCTGTGTGTGATGGTACTCTGTTTCCATCTGGTGGTACTTTAATATTTATTTCATAGTACTTTGTATTTAAGAGGTGGTACTTTGTAAGGTGGTAATTTAGTCTCTATCTGGTGGTACTCTATCGTTGTGGTGGGAAACTCTGTATATGTGATGGTACTCTGTTTTCATCTGATGGTACTTCCATATTTATGTGCTGTAACTTTGTCATTGTTTGGTGGTACTCTCTTTTTATGAAGTGGTTCTTTGTTTATGTGGTTTTACTTACTTTGTCTTTATGTGGTGCTCCTTTATATTTATGTCATGGTACTTTGTATTTATGAGGTGAAACTCTCTCTTTGTGTGGTGGTATTTTGTATTTATGTTGTGGTACTCTCTCTTTCTATGGTGGTACTTTTTATTTATTATTTATGTCATGGTACTTTGCATTTATGTGGTGGTATTCTGTCTTTATGTAGTGGTACTCTGTCTTTGTGTGGTGAAACTTTGTATTCATGTGGTAGTACTTTGTCTTTTTCT
>MJUU01033390.1:0-26042 GCA_002080025.1 Modiolus philippinarum | reverse complement strand
AAGTCGTCTGCTATTCCTAAATGTCGTCTGTTTGTTAAAGTTCATCTTGTTAATGTTGTGTGGTGCTTGTAAATATAATAATATTTATTGAATCCATATAAAAGTAAAAAAAGACACCGAGTTTCTCTTATTTCATTTAGCACATATTGCTTTATTGATTTCACTACCGCTCAAAGTTAACAACATACTGTTTCAATATAACACTACATTTATTTGAGCTAATTCCAAACAATAGAATTGATTTTGAAAATTGCTTTGATTGCAAAGAATCAACATAAAACGATAAAAGAGGATTTGTATTTTAAAATCACTTAAAAATTAGATTGTATAGTAAATATACTCATCGATACATGAAAAATCACAAAAGAGTAACAACGCAAACATTTACCTCCAACAAGGATTCAATATAAACTCTTGTGGGCTACATTTAAGTCTGTCAAAAAGGCTACTAAACAAGGATATGTTATCCATAACTTGAAGTCATGACTACAGAAGCTCTAAGGTGGACATCACAATCTTGTGGACCGCTATGGGATATCTTTTTCCAAATGAAAACGATCTGGTTTTTTCTCTACCCGGATTGACAGGTTCAACGAGGCGAGTGTCTTATAAGAAGCAGGAGATGCTTACTCTACTGGTGCACCTGATCTCACCAATTTTTCTTTTTGGTCCGTGCTTTTCATCTTTTTATATGTGTCTTCATTTTTCTTGTCTTTACCATACCCATGTTATGCCTTTGTTTCCTGGTGTTTCCAATGTGGCCATTGCCCTTGGATTGTTCGTTTTGGGGCTGACTTAAGACGCTCCGGTTGTAACTAACTTCTCTTATATAGCCACAATTATTTCATTATTTCTTATTTCAATGTGTATGATGTGGGTGCCACGGATTGAGCAAGAAATCAGCACACAGCTGAACCAACAACGATACATTTCGTCAGTTAACACAAAAATATATACATGGATTTTAATTCCATCATCGTTCTTTGCTATGTGCAAAATGAAATTGGTGTAATATGTTTTCGTAGACGAAATGTCGATAAAACAGTAAAACAATAAGAAGACAAAAACATAAACAAACAGAAATTAGAAACAAACAAACAAACCGAAAAAAAGATAACATTCATTCATTCTTTATTTCCATGTAATGAATTTTACATTAAGCAATACAATATATACTAATTAAAACATATTAAGGGAATAATTAAAAACAGATATATTTACAGGGAAAAAAAATATATCTAGAATATATTATTAATAGCCGATGGCGTGCCATGCATGTTAACTTGGACTTCTGAGTATTCAGCCAAACATGCACTGAACAACGTGGAGATGACACAGTTTGACGAATGTTTTCTAGAAATTAAGTCCTGGGTTTTCTACCAAGTAAAACTTGAAATAACAACTCGTTATTGTATTCACTCAATTTACAAAATAAGTATAAATTGTATTCAAAAATAGTTATATAATTGTAGTAAATCGCACTGCAATTTTACCGAATTAAAAGTCGTACATAACTTCATGTGAAAGCATAAAGGCACAAATATAAGCATTCTGTTTTTTTTATGCCCCCGCGACGATAAGTCGGGGGCATATTGTTTTACCCTTGTCCGTCCGTCCGTCTTCCGTCCTTCCGTCCGTCCGAGGGGGTACATGGTTTGTCCGCGCAAGAAAGTTTTTATTTTGCAGATCATTTGTACCTATATTGAAGATATGCATGTGGTAAGGATTTTCATTTGGTTAATTTTTGTCAAAAATATACATTGTTGAACTTAGTCATTTTTTAGTGATTACATAGTTTGTCCGCGCAACTCCTCCTACAGTTTTGATGCTAGGAAGTTTTTATTTTGCATATCTTTTGTACCTATATTGAATATGTGCATGTGGTTAGGATTTTGATTTTGGTTAATTTTTGTCAAAATTATACATTGTTGAACTTAGTCATTTTTGGTGATTTTTCATAGAGGGTACATAGTTTGTCAGCGCAACTCCTCCTACAGTTTTAATGCTAGGAAGTTTTTATTTTGCAGATCATTTGTACCTATATATTGAAGATATGCATGTGGTAAGTATTTATATTTGGTTAATTTTTGTCAAAAATATACATTGTTGAACTTAGTAATTTTTTAGTGATTTTGTGATAGAGGGTACATAGTTTGTCCGCGCAACTCCTCCTACAGTTTTGATGCTAGGAAAATTATATTTTGCAGATCTTTTGTACCTATATTGAAAATGTGCATGTGGTAAGGATTTTGATTTTGAATATTTTTTGTCAAAATTATATATTGTTGAACTTAGTCATTTTTTTGGTGATTTAGTAATAGGGGGTACATAGTTTGTCCACGCAACTCCTCCTACAGTTTTTATGCTAGGAAGCTTTTATATTTTGCAGATTATTTGTACTTATATTGAAGATGTGCATGTGGGAAGGATTTTGATTTTGATGCATTTTTGGAAAAAATACACAATGTTGAACTTAGTCATTTTTTAGTGATCTAGTAATAGGGGGTACATAATTTGTCCACGCAACTCCTCCTACAGTTTTTATGCTAGGAAATTTTTATTTTGCAGATAATTTGTACTTATATTGAAGATGTGCATGTGGGAAGGATTTTGATTTTGATGCATTTTTGGAAAAAATACACATTGCTGAACTTAGTCATTTATTGGTTGAATTATTAATAGAGGGTACACAGATTGTCCGCACAACTCCTCCTAGAGTTTTGATGCTAGGAAGCTTTTATTTTGCAGTTTATTTGTACCTATATTGAAGATGTGCATGTGGTATGTATTTTGATTTCGGTTATTTTTTTAAAAAAAAAATATGCATTGTTCAACTTTTAATTTTTTGGGAGTACATAGTTAATCTGTGCAACCTAGAATAACATGTGTTTAGCGGGGGCATCATATGTGTTACAGACACAAATATTACTAAAAATACCAATTCGATTCAACCTTGCGCGGGGGCATGTCATCCTCTAGTTTTTTTTTGTTTTTTTTTGTCTTCATGACAAACAATATTGGTAAAACATGACATTGTAATAACGTCATGTGGAACATAGTTCACTATATTTTCTTTTTTTCTATTTGAATGCTACATAGATACATCTGGTCATTCTTGATTTTGTAAAATGTCCCCAGCTAAAGCCGGGGTGAGGTTTTACCATCACTAAGGGTCCGTCGTCAGTCAGTCCGTGAGGCGTAAACTTTTCTTCTTTTCTGAAACTACTATCAATTGAAACCAAACTTGGCCATTATCAGGTCCTTGCTAAATCAAAAATAGCCGCCAGCGAGGCACATAGTTTTAACATTAGACCCTATTGGAAAACACATCAAAGATTATCTCTCGTTATATTGCTGAGCTAATGGAACCAAAATTGGACACAGAGTCCTTGGGTGGTCCACTCAGAAGAGGTGTTTTTAGGTAAATGTTGTATCTAAGATGACCGCCAGCGGTGAACATAGTTTTAACATTAGACCCTCCGGGAAAATGCATTAAAAGATATTCTGTGAAATTGCTGAGCCAGTTAATTGGAACCAAACTTGTCCACAATAGACCTTGGGTGGTCCCTTGCAAAAAAGTTTTTTTCAGGTCTGCGCTATATCCAAGATGGCTGACAGCGAGGAAAATAGCGTTAACATCGGATCCTTATGGAATACATATTAAAAGATCTTCTCTGAAACTGATGGGCCAGTTGGAACCAAAGTTGGCCACAACAGTTCTTTTAGATTAAAATTATTTTATTGTCAAACAATACAATTTAAGACAATTGGATCAGACACAAGTTGCCTTCTCCTTAAAATCTGGGACTAATGATATTAGTCCCAGTCAAATTATACAATACTGACATACAAAAATTTAAATATACATATTATGTTAAGTAAGTGTGTAAAGACATATATATTTTAGTGTTAATAAAAATCAAACTAGAAAAAAGTCCAACTTATCAAGACGAGTATCCTTACAATGAAGGACAATACACACGAGTACTGTCCGGACAAATGCTCGCAATTACTGACAGCTAGCGAAGGACATAAGTTCCGTTGCATGACTATGATATCAAGCCTTCTTACATATGAAACTTCAATTGAAATACTTCTAAATAGATTTAGTATAACAACATCAATTATGAAAGAAGAACTTGATATTGTGCAATGCCAAATACTGCCAATGTGAAACAAAATGTTTTAAATTTAGTTATGGTTTAAAGCATTTAGGAGCTGATCAATATTTTTGCCAACAAAAACCAGAAGTAAAGATTTAACAACAATGCTGTATCCATATCCTTTATGAATAAGTTTGTTCAACGGATTAATAAGTTTGGAAGGACAATTTTTGAATTTATGCGCTTTGTAAATGATATTTCCATAGAAATGTATGGACTTCGACGAATAAATTCAAAAGTCCTACCGTTTCAGAGCTTATAAGGGCCAATAGGGGCAGAGATCTCACCTTTTTTGTCAATGTAAATTCCTATGCTACCCCTGTTTCTGAGTTATAGGAGACCACAATATGGTTTTTTCTTCGTAATTCAAATTTAAAATTTCAATTTTGAAACATCAGTCTAAAAAAGATTTATCAAAGGAAATGCTTTTTTAACCGTTGGGTCTGTTTTTAATCTTATTAACACTTTAATAATGTTGTGAAATAACAAGGATGGTCAAATCACAAGGCACTGGTGGGGATCGAACCCACGGCGTCGAGATCCAAAGGCAGCGCTCTAACCGACTGAGCAAAAGAAGTTCTTCCCTAACTCAACGAGTTAGGCTACCTTTATATCTCAGTTTCACTACAATGATAAAGCCACAGATTTTGCACAGCTTTTACAGTTTTAGAGCTAAGACCAAAGTCTTTTTCTGTAAAGTAAAAAAGTACTCCAGATGAATCAAAGATTAATGGAAATATACTACTGCAGATTTGCAGTTAAAGATAAGAAGGTCTTTAAATAATGCAGAATAGAATAAAATATTGCAGAGCACGTAAGAAATTCCGCCATCGGGAGATAAGAAAATGAAAAAAAATGTTTAAATGTCAATGAAGACTGACTATATCGAACATAATCAATGCAAAGTCAATTTAACATCAATACTATATGTATATAGAAAAAAACAGAAAAAAACATTGACATAAATAATATAATACACACCGGATGAGAACTGCATTTGAATTATGCTTACCCTTTTTTGGCTCTGTGTGCCCAAAGTAAATATAATTTTTGTTTTAATACCTGACAGCGACACCGGGATCTTTAAACCCGTGTAAGAACTGTCACGAGCATGTCTTCAAATGAATGTTGGCGATACCTTAGCACAGAGTCTCTATCAATTATCAGATGTCTCTTCTGGTAGAATGTTAGTCCCCGGGGGTATTCACAAACCCAGCAGCCAGTAATTTGGTGTTGGCCCGAAAACTGATTTTATTTGGAAACTTGCAATATCTAAATGGACCAAATTTTGTTAAAACTAAGGAGTATCTCCCTCTCACAAAGCCCTGTCCTTAGCTGATTTTGGCTTTACTATTTAGGCCCTATTGGTATCAAATTTGTTCTCTATGAGGTTTTACATATCTTTTGGTATATGGATTTCCAAATGCTTTTGGTTTTATCTGCAATGACATAACTTGTCGAAAAACTAAATAACTTCGGTATTTTGTTATTTATTACCACTGACCCGAGGGTATTCACCAACCCAGTAGCCCGTACTTCGGTGCATTGACCCGAAAACCGATTTTATTTGGAAACATAAATATCTAAATTGAACAAATTTTGCCAAAACTAAGGAGTATCTTCCTTTCGCATAGCTCTGTGTTTAGCTGATTTTGGCTTTACTACTTAGGGCCTGTTGGTAATTTGTTCTCTGTAAGCTTTTATATCTATTTTGGTATATGGATTTGCAAATGCTTTGGTTTTATCAGCACTGAAGAAACATTAGTTGTCGAAATGTGCATATTGAGGAACTAATTTTACAGTAACTTCGGTATTTTGTTATTTGTCACTGATAGTACTTGTAGGTGTTTCTTTAGAAGGCGTATATGACAAACAACGTGAAATAAAATTCTTGGATCGGAAAACAAGTGACTACCTTGTGTGTAGACAAAATCACAAATTATGCAGGTGAGACTTATTTTAGGGTTATATTTTTAAATAAAATACTGTTTCTACAAGGGTAAATCACATTTTGGATCCTGCACAGTTCAAATGATAGTGTTTATTAGAATCATTTCGACTTTTGAAGAGTTCAGTTCATTTTATATAGTGTAATGACAAGCCTGCAAGATTCGTCAAAAATAACGTCATGTCCCGGTATAGTTTTGGCATTGATCTGATTTGTCTAAGGACACCTATGGATCTTTCAAAATACAAAAAATCCAAAATTGAATAATAAAGGCTGAAGTGTGTTATGCTGTTCACGTGTTTCAAGTAGCTACATCTTATCAGCAGCATAATCTCTGCCATCTTTTAGTTTTGTCTTCGTTGATGGTGTTTTTCTTATTGTCAAAATACTTAATATATTCATAGATGTTTTTCAAATTTTTACCGTGGTATTGTTTGAGGGTTAAAAAAGTAATACCGTGATATCATGGAATTTTCAATCGGTTTTGTCTACAGGTTAGAAAATGACATTTACGAATCACCCACCAAAGAGATATATCAACACCATTTTCCAGCTGGTTATGCGTGGAGAAGATAATGCGTACCCTTCCGGAGCACGTGATGGTACCTGGTTTACACTGCTGGTGCTTTAGTTCTGTGGCGTTCTTGTTCATTTTTGTAATTGTTTTTTTTTATGTCTTTTTTTTGTATCGTGTTGGATATAAATGACCATGTTTTGGGATTTTTGATTTTGGAATTTCCCAATTTCCTGATTTTGCTTCGATTTTCGTTTGCCGATGTACTCTGAAACAAAGACAAACATTATTTTTAAATTAAATAACCATCCGTACAATATGTAGAACCAAAACTATTTTCCATAAATAACACCGATAACTACTCTGACACAACCAGCACTATACACTGATATTCCCCTAAATTCATAGAAACGTATGATAAGATTCTGAACTGACTGGTCAAAGATACAATTCTTCTGGAATTCTCGTAGTGGCAGCAACCTTGTATGACCAAATTTTAGTAATGACGAAAATATCGTCACTTCTGTATTTCGTCATTTGTTGCCACTGGGTCGATGCCACTGCTGGTGGACTGTTAGTCCCGGAGGGTATTCACCAGCCTAGTAGTCAGTACTTCGGTGCTGACCCGAAAGCCGATTCTATTTGGAACCTTACAATATCTATTTTTTTGTAAATTTGTTGAAAACTAAGGAGTATCTCCCTCATGAAAAGCTCTGTCCTCAGCTACTTTTGGCTTTACATTTAGATCATATTGGTTATTTGTTCTCTATCAGGTTTTAAACATCTTTGAGTTTATGGACTTCTAAACGTTTAGATTTCATCTGCACTGAAGAGACATAGGATGTCGAAATGCGCATATATGCAGAATTTGAATTCACAGTAACTTCGGTATTTAGTCATTTGTAGTCACTCTTCCTGGAAACTTAATTAAACTTTCAGAGAAGATAATATATGGTGGAAAATAAATAGTATAAACTCTGTCCATTGAGCAAACCCCTTTTATTGTATTTTTGACAATAATTTTTTCTAGCTTAAAAACAAAATTACTCGTTGAAGTCGACATACACATACATTACACTTGAAATTTGTTCAGTTCTAATAACATGGACGAACAAATATATAGGAGCAACAATCCGAACGAGAATGTTATATATGTAGCCAGTAGAAATGGAGACAACAGAAACATAACACAGAACTGCTTACGAACACCACAAAGAGTAATGATGTAGATCACAAACAACTGGAGTGCCATCTGATGACAAAGAGGGATAATCTTGATTTATTACAATAGTTGTCGTCTTTGTAATGTTGTACTATTATGCCTCATGTGGGGCCTTTAGTGAAATAAAAAGTTTAGTTTCAAAGTTTCAAAGTAAAGTGTCTCGACAAATTAAAGATGCATGAAGAAAGTTCTTCAATTAATAG
Source organism: Modiolus philippinarum (assembly GCA_002080025.1). NCBI lineage: Eukaryota > Metazoa > Mollusca > Bivalvia > Mytilida > Modiolidae > Modiolus > Modiolus philippinarum. Next base: position 17,992 of record MJUU01033390.1, on the reverse strand, counting down.
ACAGTAAGCAAAACAATAAAACACAACATTATATTTCTAATTCTCATAAAACATTCATACTAATCACTTTTTACAAATTATCTGCGTATTTAACATTGTTTTTATTGACAACATTTACATTGGTAATCAAATGCAAGCAACATAATCATCACACATTTTGAAACGTTAGGGTGACAGTGATTATTCGTAGCTAACTACAATGAGGTCAAACATTGAGTAAACATTGAGTGACACACTTAATGTAGCCATACGCTACGTTTCTCCTGGACGGGAAATGAGACATAGATTCTAGAATTAATTTCGTTGCTTTCCTATAATGTTTTGCTTTCAAATGACAACAGGCTGCAATGTTAGCGATCTGGTAAAGTGGTTCATGATGTAAAATGATTCCAGGTTTAATGAAATCTACACTTGTACGGTTTTTACATTCATTAAAATATTCATCTATCTTGGTCAATATTTCATCCCTAGCTTCACAATGTCCTTTCTCATGGTGACATGAAAATGCAAGAAGACAACAAATTAAGAACGGACTTACGTATATTCCATGAATATCTTCCTTTGATTCCAAAGATGATTTAGGGAGAGAATAAAGTTCATACTGAATTACTTCCGGTAGCGCTTTTAATTCTACATGTGTATATACCACATGGAAATATGTATCTTTCATAATCATATATGTCAAGTTCTCAAAGACTGACAACACGTGTGGTTTACACTTAGAAATCTCACAATAGTTTGGAACTTCTTCACCAGAAAATATAGACATTAATTGCTTTTTCCTAGCATTAAGTAATAAAATGTCCGATTGGCCAATTAAATCAAAGCTTACTAGTTGTACTTTATTAGAACCTTCGTATACCTGTTCATGAAGATATTGGGGAGGTACAGGGTTCTGTAAAAAGGAATTACAAATCTTCAAACAATATTCGAATTCTGATTCCATAAAAAAGAAAGTAGCAGCCCGACACATTAAAGGGATATTTGAAAATGTCATGGACTCGACAAAATGTTTTCTAGCGTCAGACAAGTACTCATGCTGCACGAATGTTTTAAAGCAAGCGTAATTCAAGAATCCAAGCATGCTGTGAATATAACTTCTTAGAATATGTCGCCGGAAGTAATACTGTTCCTGAGACTCAAGAATATTGTTAATTTGGTTAGCCTTATGTAAATGGTCCAAAATATTTTTGCTGGTAGATACATTCCATATATTGAAATGAAAAGGCAACATATGGGAAATAATTTGACTATATACCACGATACAAGAGTGAATGACTGATTTCTGAACTGCAAGCTCTAGAGCTGATCGTTTATACAATGTTGAATACCTCAACAAGATAAGGGAATCTAAAGACAAAATTTCATATATGTTGTTATTATATTTCTGCAGGCATATAAGAATGTCAGACGAAATTTCAGATGTCATTTTGGAATTAAACATATTGCGACCGACGACAAAATAATTAGGGAATTTCTTACTCGACAAAAACTTTGTCAGAGTTTTTATACACGTTTTCAAACAATTTTCAAAATTACTGACGGTCCATTCACACGAAGATCGTTCTGCACACCAATATACAACATTTTTCATATGAAATGAAGATAAAACGTCCTCGTTAAGTTTACATATATCCTCTTTTAGAATAAGTCTTAACGCCACAAAGCAATAAAACTGTACTGGTTTTAACTCGGCAAACAAGAACTTTTCCCCACAAAATGATAATCGCCATTGTAAATCCTGCATTTCACTATCAAAATGACCAACTGGTGCTAAATAGCAACCCTCTTGTCTTATCGTCTGAATCAAATCCTTTGAAGGCCAGTCATAAGGCCTTGGTCTGTCAGCCCATTTGTGTACAGTGTCTGTCAACGTTTTGAACTCCAAACATCGGACGAAATCTGTTTTGATTTTAATTTTACTAGTAGGTTGGGGATAATACCAATGTGTTGTGTGAGCTGGTCCATTTGTTCCTTTCCAGACCTCTTCAACAGGCTTATAAGATGTTTGTTGATTCCCAAGTCTATATTCTTTACTAGAAAAATATAGTTTTTTAGACGAAAACACGATTCCTACTACAGTTAAAAATGGCAACACATAAAGTAGTTTAACATATCCTGGAAACTCTGGGTCGTCCTCGACTCTGAGTACTAATTGACTTCCGTTGTAATCGTTAAACAGATGTGGATTTTCCTTGTATGTCAAATATTCCTCATTTGATATAACTTTTATTGTTTTATTTATAATAACGTAGTCAAAATCGGTTTGGTATGTAACTTGATATAAACTATTTGTTAAACCCTGAGAGGCGCTTCCGGTTAAATTATATTCGCACGCATCCGTGTTGACGCTGAAAATTTTATTAAATATATCACAGAAAGATAACAATTGTTTACGACATTGTATTTCTTCAGCACTGTATCCAAAGGCATCCAGTACGAGAATTAATATTTTCGGTGTGTTCGAATCTTCACAATCAGCTACATTCTGGAGAACTAAAAAAGCAATATTTCATTTCTGTGTAAAACTACTATTCATGAATTGCTGAGAATAGTATATGATGAAAATATGTTTAGAACGCAAAAAAAAACAACCTACTGGTACTCTTTTTTGACAGAAAAACTTCGTTCTTAAGCTGGATTAATGAGACTGAACACACACAATTAAACAATAACATGCCTCGGGTTTCTGAAATGTCTTTTTCTTTCTGCATTAGAACCTTCCAGTCCTAGCCAAGAAATATTTTATGAGGCGTTTATTTAAAAAAAAAAAACAACAACAACCCAAAATCGAATAATAAAATCAGGTTTCCCTTTATACTCTGGTTTATCTTTGAAGATTAAATTCTTCATAATATCTGGTTAAATAACTTTAAGAAATTTGAAAAGTTCAGATCCATATTACATATCACATTAGACAAATGTAGCAAGCCATAAAGACGTGGTCAAAACCATGAAAAGCAAATTTAAATAAAACAAAGATTTAACACAACAAAGAACGACTAGACCGTTGAACAATCTTATGAATGACATGCATGGAAACAATCATATCAAACTAAATTTACAGTAGCTACTTCTGCGTTGGCCCAAAAACTGATCTTATCTGGAAACTTGTAATATATATAATTTTGAAAAAATATTCACTTCTTAGAAAAATCTCAAATTAAGGAGTATTTCCTCCTTGCATAATTCTGACTAAAGTTGGTTTTGGCTCTCCATTTAGGACATTTTAGTTTAGAAAGAGGCAGATTCAAAGATATAAAAGGAGAAAACAGAATCTGCCCGAATTGTCATTTAGATATATTAGAAGATTAAGCGCACTTCTTCTTTAAATGCCCAAAATATACTTCCATTAGAGAAGAATTTAAAACAAGTAAACATTTTCAAAACTGAAAACAATGAAAATGAAACTGAAAAACTTGCAATATTTTGGATTTAAATTTAGATCATATTGGTTATTTGTTCTCTATCAGTTTTTACATATCTTTGAGTTTATGGTCTTCCAAACGTTAAGATTTTATCTACTTTGAAGAGACATAAGTCGTCGAAATGCGTATATGCAGAAATTAAATGCACAGTAACTTCGGTATTTAGTTATTTGCTCCATTTTAAAAAGTCGCTTATACTGATAAAAGTGGAAAATAATTGCATAGTTCATCACAGACAATATTCTGACAGATTATTATATCCCATATGTTTTTTTATATTGTATGTTTACATATATGCTTTCAATCCTTTCATTTCTGAATAAAGATCAATTGTTATTTTTTCTATATCAGATTTAACAAATATTTTGGTTCATAGTCTTCCCAATATTTTGATTTAATCTGCACTGACGAGACATAAATTGTCGAAATGACCATGTGCAGAAACTAAATTTACAGTTACTTCGGTATTTTGTTATTTATTAACACCGAGTCGATGCCTCTGCTAATGGGATGTTCGTCCCCGAGGGTGTTCACCAACCCACAAGTCAGTACTACGGTGCTGACCCGAAAACCGCTCATTTTATCTTGAAACTTGCAATATTTACATTTTGTATCAAATTTTGTTTACTTGACACAGTCATAGTTTTAGTTTGTTTTATTAGGGTTGACAGGATATATATTTTTTTGTTTATTTCAATGTATTACAAAAAAAAGTCCCAAAATGGCTACATATCAGCGTTAATAAAGATTCAATAAGGCACAACTTACCCAAATCTAAACAGCTGCATGCCTGCATCTGACGAATCGTACGTCTAAATGTTTCAAAACATAAAGGTTCCATGACAGCCAACACTTCTACAACAACAAAATAACAATATATATTATATATATATATATATATATATAATCGTCTAAGGGGCCCGACAAACATTTTTGCCAATGCCCTATATGGGATTCGAACCAGCAACCCCAGGCTCTCTGTGCGGACCCCTTAACCACGGGGCTACCGCGACTTTACATCTGAGAGTTTATTTTTATTACTAAAAGCTCATGTCATTTATTCAATCTGCCTAACCTGTGTGGTACAAGGTGCGACAAACTGATTTTAGCTGAATTGATTGTACAGGTGAACGATTTTTGTCATTTTCGTTTGATCGCTTGGTGTGTTAAGACGTTAAATTTCCATCACTATTTTCCAAAGGTTTTGATATGACCTGCACTGATGAGACATAAATTGTTGAAATAGCTATATGCAATGTCCAAATTCAAATGATTGTTTATTGAAATAAGGGAAGTTTGCGATGTTTTAACTTTGATAGTCAATCTTACATTAGCACACAAGTTCCGCAGATGAATAGTGTATCCGTTAATCACTTCTCACTTCTGGCGCTCTGTTAGCCCCTTACCTTAGACGAATATATATATATATACTTTCAGTATGAACAATGTGAATAGCACTAGTATAAATACTGTTTATATTTCAACTCTATCCGAGTCTTTCTCAAAACAACAAAAGATATAATAAAACAATAAACTATTTACAAAAACTACACTACAAAACTTAATTAGATAGGTAAACTACATTTCGGAGACTGAAGGCGTGACCTCAATTATAGTGATGTGAAAAATATTTGCTGGTGTTTGTACATAACATTTACTGCAATATTTTCTTAATTTTTTACCGCTGGTATTATATGCATTTATTGATCTATAACCCTGATGCTTTCTTTGGATCTTCTCTGGTTTAAATTCCACGATCTATTTTGATCAATTGCGATGACTTGCATATTTAGGCCAGTTGTGATTTGGAGTATTAAAATGGATTGCAGTGGCCTGGTTCTGATCTTTGTTTTCGATATGGTTTAATACGATGCAAGTTTATGCGAAGATTGAGCGCATTTCTTGTCTCACCAACATATTGTTCTTTACAGACAGAACATGTAACCAGATAGATGACATTGGGCGATTTACATGATAATTGTCCAAAGATTTTGAAAATATCACCGGTAGCTGTACTTTGGAAAGTTTCAGTCGTGGAACTGTATTTACACAATTTACAACGTCTATCACGGCATGTTGTAAACCGGCCTATCTCGGCCGAAGGTAGTTTAGCTCTAACGAGAATGTCTTTCAGGTTTTTTCACATCACTATAATTGAAGTCATGCCTTCAGTCTCCGAAATGTAGTTTACCTATTTAATTAAGTTTTGTAGTGTAGTTTTTTTGTAAATAGTTCATTGTTTTATTATATATTTTGTTGTTTTGAGAAAGACTCGGATAGAGTTGAAATATAAACAGTATTTATATCAGTGCTATTCACATTGTTCATAATGAAAGTTTATAAATTAACCACATTGTGTGTATCTGTTTAGATCTAGCAAAATAGGGATTTTGGGTGGTTTTTGCTTTGTTTTATGTTGTTTGAAATACACAATTTCACTCCATGAAGTGACAGAATAGAATTAAAATGTGCATGACATGCAATTCATAATAAAAAATAATAAGACTTATCCATATTATCCATAAAACTACGTTTGCCATCTTGGTCATAATACAGGTAACAATAGAAAATACAAAGAAAACTAGAAGTGGGCGCGGTCGCAAATGACAGCTAATCCCCTCGCCCGCTGTCAAGAAACAATAAGCTTATGTAATCTAAAGATGTATAAATGTCGAAAGTACATCCACTGAACATAAAATCATTCTTGTGTAACATATAGTATCTCAGATATAAACATTGATGGAAACTTTAACCAAAGTCAGTTGAGTGTAAAATGTAGGTCAAAGTGACCCAATTATCATCTGAGGCTGCTAGACTCTCGAAGATGCATCCACTGACCATAGATGATTGATGTGACACATGGGGTATCTCATACATGAACATTACCGCAAATTTTTAACTTGAGTGATTGAAGGATAATATGTAGGTCAGCGTGACCCAATTATCATCTGAAGCAGCATCACTCTACACGCCGCATCTACTGACCAAAGATGATTGATGTGCCACACGTAGTTTCTCAGATATGAACCTTAATACAAACTTTAACCAGAGTTAATGAAGCATAAAATGTAGGTCAGAGTTACCCAATTATCATCTGAAGCAGCATCACTCTCCAAGACGCATCTACTGACCAAAGATGATTGATGTGCCACATGTAGTTTCCCAGATATGAACCTTAAAACAAACTTTAACCAGAGTCATTGAACCATAAAATGTAGGTCGGAGTAACCCAATTATCATCTGAAGCAGCATCACTCTACAAGATGCATCTACTGACCAAAGATGATTGATGTGCCACATGCAGTTTCTCAGATACGAACCTTTACGCAAACTTAAACCAGAGTCATTGAAGCATAAAATGTAGGTCAGAGTGACCCAATTATCATCCGAAGTAGCATCACTCTCCAAGACGCATCTCCCAATTATCATCCGAAGTAGCATCACTCTCCAAGACGCATCTACTGACCAAAGATGATTGATGTGCTACATGTAGTTTCTCAGATATGAAACTAAACGCAAACTTTAACCTGAGGTGGAACGAACTCTGTTTGGCGAGAGGAAAATAATAATCTGTCATACTGTTAAGATTTAAAAAGATTTTAAAAAGGCTACAACATAATAATGAACGAATTAAGTGTAAGAATAACTGAGTAATCCATAAAGATTAATGTAATATCTCAATAATAATAAACTCTTTTGATGTTTTTGTTTCTTGACGTTTGATGTTCCATTGTCCTTGGAATAATCGTTTTTAGTCTGAAGGTTCGGTTCCCACATACCTTGATATTAATTACTTATAACAAAAAATAACCAGTTTATGCTTCAGATTCTTTTTTTTTCATATCATATTTCTCATATTTAATACTTAAAAATTAACACAACTCCCTCCATGCATCTTATTTCAGAAAACGCTTTCATTCTCATTATGATACATTGAAAAATTGACAGCAAATACATTGTCAACGTTTCGGCAATGCTGTAGAAGAATTGAAAAAAACTTCACCATTCTTGCAAAGTTTTGTTACAGAATTGAAGACCATGGTGAAAGACTTAACTGAAAGACTTAAATGTTTACCAAGATGGAACAAACGGACGACGCCAGAACAAGAGGCTACCAAGGTAATCAACAAAACCGTAACCGGCCATGGACACAGAGAGTAAACAACAACTAGAGATAGAAACCTTATATCACTGTACCAACAAAACCGTAACCGGCCATGGACACAGAGAGTAAACAACAACTGGAGATAGAAACCTATATCACTGTACCAACAAAACCGTAACCGGCCATGGACACAGAGAGTAAACAACAACTGGAGATAGAAACGTAAAGCCCAGTACTAACCTGATCAGACATAGAGGCTAACAAGGTAATCAACAAAACCGTAACTGACCATGGACACAGGGAGTAAGCAACAACTGGAGATAGAAACGTAAAGCCCAGTACTAACAAGATCAGACATAGTCATAACAACAGAACAGAAACAGGGACCAGAACGACATACGATGCTACCGTTGAGAACAATAGGGCCTGCAAGTCTCGTACAATTTTTGAACTTCTGGGATCAAAAACTGTACCCGGAAGTTACATTTTAAACAAAGATATATGACGTTTCAAACAAAAATTTGAACGTCATAATCCTCAGACGTCATGTTTCGGCGGGAAACGTTTTCAAATTGCCGGTTTATCGTGGATTTTCGTGAGTCACATGACGAGACTTACAGACCCTATATGGACACATTGCCAGGGGATGCCGTATCATACTGGACCACTCCAAGAAACCTTTAAACTCCAAGAGACTTATGGAGGGGATCATCAGTAGGTCTTAACCACAACATACAGGGCCCCGCAACGAGAAATAACTATGTCAAGGTACCACCAGGATTGTTTGGGAAACCCATTTAAGCAAAGGTATACTTAAATGGACAAGAGGTTACATCACTGCTGGATACAGGTTCAACCGTCTCAACTGTTAGTGACACCTGCTTGCAGATATATCATAACAGACATTTGATGCTTTATTGAACATAGAGCTTGCGGGAGGAGATTTACTACCGTACAGTGGATTAATAGAAACTTACATCGAACTACCAACGATCAAAAATCTGTCCCACTGTTACTTGGTACTAACATTTTGTCATCAATCATGGGCCACCTCAGAGAACAACATGGAATCAGATACTTACAGAATAAAGATTTACACATTAATTTTTTTCTTTCAGATGTTTCCTGCTTAGAGATCAACAGCTAGAGAAGAACAATAACAGACTTGCAGTTTTAAAGAATATCACCGACAAGAAAATCACCAACAAGCCCAACTCTTTTGTTGATAACTAGGAGCTTCCTTACCATAAGACAACAGTCTACCAAAACAAAAAACTTTACAAGACATAGATGTGAAACCATCTTTAGTCATCTTTAATTACAGATGTAATGGACCCATCACAGTCAGACTATCCAATGTCACAGCAAAGACAGTTACCGTTCCACCACATGTGGTCAAATGTGAGATTCAGCTAGTAGTCATCGAACCAAACCAGAATACCGGAACACCTTCTAAGGATTTCCAAACAATACTGGACAAGATAGAATTCATCCAGAGTGACTTAACATCAGAAGAATTTGAAAAGGGTATCAACTTCGTGAAATCGTACCATGACATCATTTCCAAATCAGACAACGCCTTAGGACACAACAAAGTACAACACCGGATAAATTTAACAGAGGAAAAACCATTTAAACAGAGATATCACGGAATCCCCAGTTCTTGTATGAAGAATTGAAAGCCCACCTACGTTAAAAAACGGAGTATTAAGACCACCCAAAGGCCCTTATTCCTCTAACGTGGTGCTTTGCAGGAAGAAGGACAACAGCCTTCAGCTCTGCGTCGATTAGAGACATCCCAATAAGATCACTAAAAAGGACAGTTATGCCTTAACGAAAGTAGAAAAATGACTGGATTGTGTGGTAGGCAGCAAGTATTTTTCAGTAATCGACCAAAAGTCTGGATATCACCAAGTCGAGATTTGCAGGCCCCACAAAGAGAGAACAGCTTTTACGGTAGGGCCATTAGGAATTTATGAGTATACAAGGATGTCTTTCGGATTGACCAACAGCCTTGCCACCTACCTAGAAGACATTCGTTCAGGTCTTAATCTTAAGATTTGTGTTGTTTTTAAAGATGACATCCTGATATTTGGCAGAACATATGAGGAGCACTTGACCGAAGACTTGTGAAGATTTGCCAAACACAATGTAGAGTTATCTTTCTTTGTACTTGACTTATAATTATTATGTTGTTGTTAGTACTTTGAGAGACTTGTTTTATTTGTGGAAACCATCAAAATCTACAATTTCTACACTTATATCACTGATTTCAAAGAATATCAAAATATTGTATCAAAGTAGGGACAGGGCCCACAGGCGTGGAGGTGGTTGAAATAGAACAATAGAAATTGAGCTCTCGTTTAAATGAGGTAGAAACATTTTTGATTGTTTACCATAGATGTATAATTATAAAAGTTATTTCCAATGAAAAAGTACTAATATTTTTCATTCCTATGTTTTGAATTTATATGAAAACAACGTAGATTGCCATAGGTGAACGTATAGATGAACATACAATGCACAAATCGGCATAAAAAATCAATTTAGTGTCATTCTTTCAAATTGGATCCCCAAAAAGACCATCTTTAGCTTTAGACCAAAATTTATACGCACTGCCAATATCCCTTTTAATCCATGTGCAAATTTTTGTGTCCGGCCTTTGTAGTGTTTCTCCATAATAAAAGTGTAAACACGACCGAAATTTTATTTCCTTCGCATTCTTTCTGAGGTTTCTTTCAGGAATCAACTTCGTATTAAAACGAAACTGTAAACCAATCACCCTAAAAGAATATCAAATGGTAACCACCTTATATTACTTTTCAAATACTAATTAACACGTGTCCTAAAATCTTGAAATTTAACGAAGTGAAAATACTAAAAGTTATACATGCTCCTTTAATTGCCCTATATATTTATTTCACAGTGAGTACAAATCACTCGCGCGCTAAAATATAATGAAAAGTCCATTTTCTCCCAACTTAAAAACATGAAAAAAGTGGATCATGTGGTTTATACGATGCATAATTATATTTAATAATACTCCTAAATTTTGTGTCTGTCCATGCCCTTTTAAGGTGGCTAGAATTTTTCTTTATTCTCATACAGTTGTGACTATCAGACAGAGTTGGTTTTCAAATAATTATCATCGACAGTTGTATATTTCTCATATATCTGTACCATAAGATTGTTGCATCATAAGATTTGTATAAAATACCGCAAATGTTAGAAATTCGATTTTTTTACCGTGGCTGTGTCATTACACATCTTGTTTATTTGAGGAGATGACAGGTATACCAATCTACAGGGGAAACCATTTTTGTGAATTAATTCCCAGCCTGCTAGGGAGACGTTGGATAAAAAATTATGGCAGCAAATCACATTTCAGGTGAGCTTCTATAACTAGCTAGATTTCCCCTTTACTTTGCCAGAAAAGAAACTTTTGGATGCAACATATCACCTAATTCGTAAGATTTGTGTATTTCTTTTAGGGATAATGATGTTAAAACGAAATGTTATAGCAATGTGGTTCCGTCATAACCTTATGAAACTTCTCCCGTTTCTTCTCTAGGGTTTATGCGTTTACAGTGATTGGATACATAACTTTAGTTTCAATCGTTTTCATGGTACCAAGTATTAAGGAGCAAAACTTAAATGGTAGAAGAAAAAGAAACATAAAGATATTGGTTTAATGGAAAGGTCTCATAACTATCGAGGGTACGCAGACGATGGTTGTCAATGAAACTGTTAGTTTACAGAATATGCGACAACAAACTTGAATTTATTTTTTATAATTTGAATTTTAAATATAGATGTATTGTAATCTATTGTCATTTTGACAATTTTATGAAATGGAGCAATAAAAAAAGACAAACGATCCAATACAAATTTTGGTGTAATGGTTCTAATAGCCCTTCTAATGGACTTGTCTATAACCCGACTTTTAAATAAGGGTATAACACGTGGGGTATAATTGGTGGCAATTTGATTACCAGGTGTATATTTCAATACTTTTTTTATTATCAGACCCCCAATCTTTATTACTGATCATTATTCAATTACCATATTTTGTGAAAAAAACTACCATATTTTATCAGCAAATAATTATTGATTATATGTGCAAAAAGACAATGAATATCTGATTCCCGGCACCCTATAATATGGAACATACATAATGACCGGTGTACACAAATATGGTAGATCAGGCACACTTTATACCCTTTTCTTACCTTTTTCTCACTGCGCTTGACGCGTACCTAGACACACCATATGTGATAATATGTTACACACTAGGTGACAGATGGGAATTTCCTACCTGTGCTTATTTAGAAATAAATGTGTATTCTCAGTCAATATGGGTAGGTGTTTCATTGTAGGAACAGATTTATATTTTGAAATCACTAGAACATACCTCCTCTTACTGTGCAAGCGAATAAATTGTTAGAAACCTTCACAGCATTTATAATGGGGAAGTTCCTTATTGCTCACCATGTCAGTTTAAAATCATCTTCCCATGTCCAATGCAATCAATCAAAATTGGCTAAGACGTATTCTCATTGGTTCGTCTGGTTGTATTTGATCAATAATAGTAGCCAAGACATATAAATGTCTCAATGGCTACAGTAACTTCGGTATTATATTATTTTAATCTACAGTAACTTCGGTATTATATTATTTTAATCTACAGTAACTTCGGTATTATATTATTTTAATCTACAGTAACTTCGGTATTTAGTTATTAGTTGCTTCTTGTGTAGAGAAGCAGTCAAGGGAATACAGCCTAAGACACTTGACTTGGGAAGATGGTGTAAAATCCGAGTTACCCGGTTAGTTATTATCTCGGATGCACAGTACTTCAACGTGCGGGCAATTAAATTTCCTGTACAGATAAAGACAAAGTCAACGACACATTCATTCAAGAATTACAGCGAGCAATTAAAAATATCACGAAATGAATGGTTATTGCATTCAACAATCTTAGATAATAACTGGAGGCTCAGAAACTGAGCCTGAATCGCACACCTGACAAAATGCTTGCAGCAGGTGATGAAACTGATGTTTATCCCATAACCTGTGTTAAAATATGTTCTATGTTGGTGGTCTTGTTTTTTTTTTATCAGATCAAAACAAAATAAGCATTCTTAGCTTGGCTGAATTTGCTTGAATAGTTTCAGCGCATATGGTGAAAAAGATGTTTTCTTATAGGGTCAAGATTTAAACGATGGAGCCATTTCATTTGTCAGATCCGAACAAAAATGAGCAATCTTTGTTAAGGACCTTCCATACATCATTTCTTTAAACTTTGGTTGAATTTGCTTCAGAGCATTTGATAAAAATAATGTAATTCCCATAAGGTTTGATGTTAAAACTAAGATCCACGCTGGTATCAAATTGGAACCAAATGAGTAATCTCTGTGAAGGACCTTCCATATACCATTCCTTCCAAGTTTGCAGTGGTCTCAGAGGTGAAGATGAAAATATGAATTTCCCATAGGGCCAATGTTAAACTATGTTCCATGCTGGTGGACATGTTGTTTTGTCGAATTGGAATAAAATGAGCATTCTTTGTAAAGGGCATTCCATACATCATTTCAGTACAGTTTACTTAAATTTGCTTCAATAGTTTCAAAGCAGTTGTTGAAAATGATGTTTTTCACATAGGGCCCAATGTTAAAACTAAGATCCGCGCTGGTGACAATGTTTTTTATCGAATTCCAACGGAGTGTGCAACCTTTATGAAGGACCATCCATACATTATTCCTGTAAAGTTTGGTCGAATTTGCTTTAGTGGTTGCAGACGAGAAGATGAAAATGTGAATTTCCCATAAGACCAATGTTAAACTATGTTCCGTGGTGGCGACCATGTTTTTTGTCGAATCTAAATAAAATGAGCATTCTCTGTAAAGGACCTTCCATACATCATTTCAGTACCTTTTAGTTAAATTTGCTTCAATAGTTTCAGAGTAGATGTTGAAAATGATGTTTTTCCCATAGGGTCCAATGTTAAAACTAAGATCCGCGCTGATGGCCGTGTTTTTATCGAATCAGAACGAAATGTGTAATCTTTGTGGAGGACCTTCCATACATCATTCCCGTAAAGTTTGGTTGAATTTACTTCAGTGGTTTCAGAGAAGAAGACGAAAATGTGAATTTCCCACGGGCCAATGATAAACTACTTTTAGTATGTTCCGTGCTGGCGGCCATGTTTTTTTGTCGAATTGGAACGAAATGAGCAATCTTCAATACATCATTCCTGTAAAGTTTGGTTGAATTTGCTTCAGTGGTTTCAGAGATGAAAATGTGAAAAGTTAACGTCGGACGACGGACGACTGACAACGGACGACAAACGACGGACGCAAAGTGATAGCAATAGCTCACAATGACCCTTTGGTTACCCAATGGTCTTACAAGACCAAAATATATGATGTCAAAGCAGAACTGCCATCATTCACTTCAACCGCATGTCAATGTCCAGAGTTCTAAAGAGAAGATACATTGATCTAGCGTTGCTCGACATTTAGCAATGAATTTCGCTCAAACAGGTGCTAGTGCCGTCTTCAGCAATTAAGCCTGGAGTTTGTCTCTCTCTCCTGTAGTGTGGAGTACGTAAAAAGATTCCCCGTGTGAAGGATGTATGCTCTCTATATATTTCAGTTATGGTGTACTTGTTCGTGAGAGAATTTCTCATATGGATATACTACCAAACTTTCAAATTTTGGCATTTATTTTTTGCAATTTCGAAGTGTAATACTGACCACCTGTTTAAAGTGCCCACATCACAATATTTTATCATGCCCAGTTTTTGCACAATCGACTTGATGAGTGCGCTGTGTTTGTCTTTATGTTGTAATCGTCCACTAGCTTAAGACACTAGTGCTTTTGTCGGGCTACGGATGACATTTAGCAAAGAATTCCGCTCAAACCGGTGCTAGGGCGGTCTTGAACTTACTATGGATATGAGGAAAATTTATTGTCGAAGGCCTCATGGTGACTTCAAGATAAAGAACAACAATAAAAGCGTTTTTCATTTGCCTGTTTTTACCATGTATTTGTAGAGACTCTGTCTCATGTGCATTTATTCCATATCCTTTCATTCATCATTTGCTATGAGGTATGAGCATGGCTCTTTGTTAAAGGCCCCATGGTGTCTTCAAAATGAAGAACAACAATAAAAGCGTTGTTCCATTTTTTTTTGTTTAATCATCTATTTGTAGAATGTCTTTTGTGCATTTACTCCATATCATATCATTGTTCATTTAAGGCTGGAGTTTGTCTATCCTGGAGTGTGTGGTCAGTAAGACGATTCCCCGTATGAGAGATGTATGCTCTCTATACATTTCAGTTATGGTGTACTTGAGAGAATATCTCATATGGATACAATATCAAACATTCAAATTTTGGCTTTTTATTTTTTTTTTTGTAATTTCCTAATTTTATTCTGACCAATCTGTTTATAGTTCCCACATCTCATTGTTTTATTATACCAAGTTTTCTTGTAATTAACTCCTTCAGTGCCCTGTGGTTGTTTATATGTTGTTATTTTCTTCTACGAGTCTTTTTGTCGGGCAACGGATGACAGCATTTGTCAGAATACTTTGCCAGTTAATTTTATGTTTGTTGACGACCCGAACACATGACAAGAAGGATACATGGATGAAGCATTGATCGACATTTAGCAATGAATTCCGCTCAAACCGGTGCTAGGGGATGTCTTGAACTTGTTATGAGGTATGAGTTCAGCTCATTGTTGAAGGCCTCATAGTGACTTCAAGATGAAGAACATTGTTCCATTGATTGGTTTAATCATGTATTTGTAGAGACTTTGTCTGATGTACATTTACTCCATATCCTTTCATTGTTTATTTATTAACTACAAAGTAGACTTCTTACCAGAATACGTCGACCCGGAGATTATATAAACTTCAGAAATATGATTGGCACTGTCATCATTTGTACAGATGGTAGCTCATTATACCAATTTGTAATAATATTTACATTCAAACGGTGAAATTGTACTTTAAGGAAGCCATCTTTGCCGACTTATTAGTCTAAACCGGGGTCTTTCCAGGTTTTAGTAAAAGCTGTTCTTTCCATTTCTCGCAGTGCATATGGATAACCTTCATATACACTTTTCAGGAATTTTGTGAGCCTTCAACATGCTTTTTTTTCAAATTAGAAAGCTAGCACCTCCGCCCTCCGGACTATGATCAACTCTCCACTAAGAGTAGCTAACACCTCAAAGAATCAAGACTTCGGAAGTTCAACAAATGGTATTCTGTAATTCCCTAGACATCGATGTAGCCGACGTTGTAACGACAACGAAATGTTTCAGTTTATTCTATAATTCCCTAGACATCGACGTAGCCGACGTAGTAACGACAACGAAATGTTTCAGTTTATTCTATAATTCCCTAGACATCGATGTAGCCGACGTTGTAACGACAACGAAATGTTTCAGTTTATTCTATAATTCCCTAGACATCGATGTAGCCGACGTAGTAACGACAACAAAGTGTTTCCCTAGACATCGATGTAGCCGACGTAGTAACGACAACGAAGTGTTTCATTTGTATTTTATTATTCCCTAGACCGAAATTGTGGAATGAACTACCAAATTCTGTAAGGGAATCAAAAACTGTCGATGTGTTCAAAAAATCATTAAAGACACATCTTTTCCTGAAGATCTATGGGAGTTGAACCCGCTATTTCTTATACCATCTTCCTGATTTCTCTTTTTTTAATTTGTACTTATTCTTATTTTATGTTTTAAGGTTAATTTAATTTAAATTTTATCTTCTCTTGTTTTATTATCATGATTATCTTTTTCTGTTTTTAATTAAGTTGTTTATGATGTCTTTTGTTTTTCTAAACTGTACATACTTGGTATAGTTATTTGTATTTTATATTATTAACTGATGACTTAAAATACAGTGTGATTTGCCCATTTAATATAACCGGAAGTTTTTGGCACATAGAATTAATACAGGGCAAATGCCCTGTATAGAAATTTATACAGGACATATGCCCTGTATTAAAATTAATACAGGGCAAATGCCCTGTATAAATGAATCGACCATATTGGTTTAGTTACACTCTGTTTTCTGTGTCTTTCTCGCACATCTTAACTTTTTTTCTTTTTGTCTATTGATTTTAATTACTGAGAGTGAGAATGAAAAATAAACAAAGCACAACCCAGAAGATTTCCTTTGATAACGTTCCAAATATTAACACTGTGCTATACAGTTATATAGTACTTGTCAGCAAAAAATAGTACTCGTCAGCCGCATCCCGTTTCAGCTTGTACGAATGACACCACACCAGATCAAGGGGATTTGTAAATAACATGATAGATGATAGTGCAATATTTTTTTCTACTACAAGTTAAAAATTCAATAGACATCTTTTTGATATTGCCTTGACTTTGTAATATCGAAATTTGCATCCAGTAATTAAGCTGGGTAAAGATAATGCCTGAAATTTTAAGTCATCAGTTAATAAAGGTGTCATAAAATGGGAATTTTCATATTAATCCTGTATAATGTCCTCGTATAGTCGTATTGGGTTTCGATCACCTGTATTGGCCCTCGGCTTCGCCTTCGGGCCAATACAGGTGACCTCAACCCAATACGACTGTACTTGGACATTATACAGGATTAATATGAAAATACCCATTTAATAACACTATATCATAATTTTTATACTGTAAAGCGCCTTTGAACATTGTATTTTTATGAAAAGGGCGCTATATAAATATGGTATTTATTATTATTTTTATTAGACATCGATGTAGCCGACATAGTAACGACAACGAAGTGTTTCATTTGTATTTTATTATTCCCTACACATCGATGTAGCCGACGTAGTAACGACAACGAAGTGTTTCCTTTGTATTTTATTATTCCCTAGTCATCGATGTAGCCGACGTAGTAACGACAACAAAGTGTTTCCCTAGACATCGATGTAGCCGACGTAGTAACAACAACGGAGTGTTTCATTTGTATTTTATTATTCCCTAGACATCGATGTAGCCGACATAGTAACGACAACAAAGTGTTTCCCTAGACATCGATGTACCCGACGTAGTAACGACAATGAAGTGTTTCCCTAGACATCGATGTAATCCACGTAGTAACGACAACGAAGTGTTTCATTTGTATTTTATCATTCCCTAGGCATCGATGTAGCCGACATTGTAACGACAACGGAGTGTTTCATTTGTATTTTATTATTCCCTAGACATCGATGTAGCCGACATAGTAACGACAACAAAGTGTTTCCCTAGACATCGATGTAGCCGACGTAGTAACACGTAGTAACGACAACGAAGTGTTTCAGTTGTATTTTATTATTCCCTAGACATCGATTTAGCCGGTGATGTAACGACAACGAAATGTTTCAGTTACATACAAAGTAAACACTGCACGGCACACTTAATGTAGCCACACGCTACGTTTCTCCT
>MJUU01033389.1:0-26238 GCA_002080025.1 Modiolus philippinarum | reverse complement strand
GCTCACCTGGCCCTTGATTAACATAGACATTTTGTTAAATGTTAAAGAATGTTAAAGAGCCCTTATATATAATTAAACTATAAATCCAATATCCCTAATTAGTTAAAGGGGAGAAGACCTCTGTTAGTTTAACATTGGACCCCATGGGAAACACTAAGTTCCCCGCTGGCTGCCATGTTGGATATCGCGCTGACCTGAAAAACACCTTTTTGCAAGGAACCACTCATTGACTATTGCGGCCAAGTTTTGTTCCAAATTGGCTCAGTACATTCAGAGGGGAAGATCTTTGAATGTGTTTTCCCATAGGGTCCAATGTTAAAACTATGTTCCCCACTGGCGGCCATGTTGGATATAGTGCGATCCTGAAAAACACCTTTTTCGCAAGGGACCACCCAAAGACTATTGTTGCCGAGTATGGTTCCAATTGGCTCATTAGTTTCAGAGAAGAAGATTTTTGAAAATGTTTTCCCATAGGGTCCAATGTTAAAACTATGTTTTCCGCTGGTGGCCATCTTGGAAATCGGGCGGACCTTAAAAACACCCTTTTTGTAAGGAACCACCCAAGGACTATTGTGACCAAGTTTGGTTCCAATTGGATCGGTAGTTTCAGAGAAGAAGATCTTTGAAAGTGTTTTCCCAAAAACTATGTTTCCCGCTGGCAGCCATCTTGGATTTCGCGCAGACCTTAAAAACACTTTTTTGTAAGGGATCACCCAAGGACTATTGTGGCCAAAGGTGGGTCCAATTTGCCAAGTAGTTACAGAGGAGAAGATGTTTGAATGTGTTTTCCCATACGGTCTAATGTTAAAACTATGTCCCCCGCTGGCGGCCATGTAAAATGTAGTGCGATCCTGAAAAACACCCTTTTTGTAAGGGACCACCCAAAAACTATTGTGGCCAAGTTTGGTACCAATTGGCTCAGTAGTTTCAGAGAAGAAGATCATTGAAAATGTTTGCCCATAGGGTCCAATGATAAAACTATGTTTCCTCGGCGGCCATCTTGGAAATTACGCGGACCTAAAAAAACACCTTTTTTGTAAGGGACCACCCAAGGACTATTGTGGACAAGTTTGGTTCTAATTGGCTCAGTAGTTTCAAGGAAGAAGATCTTTGAAAGTGTTTTCCCATAGGGTCCAATGTTAAAACTATGTTTTCCGCTGGCGGCCATCTTGGAAATCGGGCGGACCTTAAAAACACCTTTTTTGTAAGGGACCACCCAAGGACTATTGTGGCCAAGTTTGGTTCCAATTGGCCCAGTAGTTTCAGAGAAATAGAATTTGAAACGTTTTTTCCAAAGGGTCCAATGTTAAATTTTGGTCCCAGCTGGCGGCCATCTTGGATGACGTACAGACCTGAGCGACACAATTTTTAAAGGGGACCACCACAGGACTATTGTGGCCAAGTTTGGTTTCAATTGGCCCGGTGGTTTCAGAGGAGAAGATCTTTGAATGAAAAGTTTACGGACGGACGACGGACGCAAAGTGATGGCAAAAGCTCACCCTGGCATAGCCATGTGAGCTAAAAAGCAACTTGTTACTTATATTTCTTTACTATTTACCTGTATTTAGCGCAAAGTTTTTCATTTGGCGCAAATGAAGTACAGTTTGTGGCGCAAATGAAATATTTTTTTGGCGCAAATGAAATTCACTTCCTTTAGATAATGGAAATCTCACGATTTCAGCTTTATTTTTACACTAATCTTTATCATATTTGGTATGTATATCAAGAATGATCATACATAACTGAAAAGCGTTGAATTCGCCGTTTACGACATGCACAAAAGTCTGCAGTCATGTGCATTTTCACAATTTTTTTCCAACAGGTGAAAATTTCTAAGTGTTGGATTGTTCTATTTTAAGGGCGACCAAGTAACTTGATGAATTAGATGACCCCAGTTGACCTAACTATTAATAGCAAGGTGTACTCGTTCGGGGTTAACAATTGTTATCTACGGACGTATTGTTAGTAAGCACCGAATCAAAGACGTGAACTAAATGATAAAATTAATAACTTAAACATAGAAATGCACATAGAAACACTTTTATTTTGTAACGACGATGTTGATGATAAAATTAATTCAAAAATTTTCGAATATGTGCGTACTTTCATTAGACAAACAAAGCGGTTCACATGATGTATGCTAGCTTAATTTCTCAGATTCTTAATTTCTTTCTTTCTCCTTATATATGTATATTTATTAGTTCATTGTTAAAAGATAAGTTTGTATATGTATATATTGTACGCTGCCATAATATGTGTAATATGATTAAGGAGAGGGCGAATATCAATTGGTATAATTGCTGCCCAATCCTATTGTTTTTTTATGCAATAAAATATTATTAAACTAAATAGAAATTAGCAGTACATTAACTGTTTATTTCAAATATTTCTTTTGGGTTTAATGCATGCATATTTTAATTACATATTTAAGTATTTTGTTGAATTAAATCATTTACGGGTATGTTTTTTTTCTTAAATCAGAAGGGGGTTCAAGCACATGGTAAAAGCCAAAGTGAGACTTGTTTATCATCTGACTTAAAAGATATACCTGCCTATACCTAATTCAGAATGGTCCAGTCTAGTCGATAATTGTGCGCGGAAAATATCATCCATTTAAAAGCATGGAGCATTTTTAAAAAGTGTTTTTTCTTTCAACATGTATTGGAAATCATCAAATTAAAAGTGGTTCCAGAAGTGTATAATATTTCTACACAACCATGCTAAAACCGATGCCGAAATATGCAATATTAAAGTCAGCAGAAGAGAATTTCCATTATCTAAAGGAAGTGAAACAGACTTTAATCGGCGCAAATGCAACGAAAAATAAGAATGTGAAATCTTTAAAAGCAAAAGTTATAAAATTAGAAACTGAAAACTGGGAAATCAATTCATTAAAAGCAAAAAGTGTGAAATCGGAAACCGACAACAAGGAATCTTTAAAGAAAGTAGAAACTATTTACTATAAACCGTTATGCAAAAAGGAGCACCACCTGAGAAATGAACAAATCCTGGAAGCCGAACATTGGAGGGACATATTTTATAAACTTCTATTTAAATACCATAAAGGTTCCGACGCATTACATCAGAGTCTTATACGCGAGTGTCAAAGGGAAAATCCTTCCATAGCAAACCCCGAGCGAAATTTACCAGACTGGTGGCTAGAGGAACTAAAATCGCGGGAAAAGAAACAAGAGGCTCTCAAGAGCCTGTATCGCTCACCTGGGTCATGGCTGACACAATAAGTCAAAATTATCACAACGTTTAAGGTTCTTATTTTCAAATTTGTTTATTGACTGTTTAAGGGTCTCATTTTGAAGTTTGCTGATGTTATATGATCCAAAATTAAACTATGTTTCCCACAGGCAGCTATTTTTGATGGGGCGTAGACCAACTGTCACTTTTCTTGAAGACCATGTTAGGATCATTGTGCCTCACTTTGGTTCCAATTGGCATGGTATTTTCAGAGGATATCTTTAAATGATTTCCCATGGGGTCCAAGGTTAAACAATGTTCCCTGCTAACTGCCATCTTGGATGCTATGCGGACATGCCAGACACATTTTATGAAGGGGACCAAGTAAGGACCATTGTGACTAAGTATGATTCCAATTGGCCATGTACTTTCAGAGGAGAAGATCTTTGAATATGTTTCCCTATGGGGTCCAATGTTAAAAACATGTTCCCTCCTGGCCGCCATCTAGGATATGATGTGGACTTGCTGAACATATTTTTAAAAAGGGGCCAGGTAAGGACAATTGTGACTAAGTTTGGTTCCAATTGGCCCAGTATTTTCAGAGGAGAAGATTTTTGCAAGATTGTCCAATTTTGGACAAAGTTCCCCGTTGGCGGCCATCCTGGATGACGTGCAGACTTCCTGGACAAAATTTTTAAAGGGGACCACCGAAGGACTATTGTGACCAAGTTTTGTTCCAATTGACGCAGTGGTTTCAGAGAAGATCTTTGAATGCTTTCCCATAGGGTCCAATGTTAAACCACCCTACTGGCGGCCATCCTGGATATGATACGGACTTACCAGACATTTTTTTTAAAAGGGGTCACCTAAGGAGCATTGTGCCCAAGTTTGGTTCCATTTGGCCCAGGCTGTTTCAGAGAAGAGAAGAAGATGTTTGATGGAAAAGTTTACGACAGATGGACCACTGACACAGTAATGGCAAGAAGATAACCATGGCGTCATGCAGGTCAGATATCATGCAGGTCAGATACAAAGTTATGCAGGCATACAAGCTCAGATGCTATTTCAATATTTATCTGGAAGAGACATTTGCATGGTTGGCAAGCAGACTCTACAACATGATACAATATACAACTATATACAATTATAATTAATTTGTGAAATAAGTATAGTTTATGAAAGTATTTTTGCAAAAAAATGTAAAAGTTTGTATAAAAACACTTTTTTGCTCTTGATTATGGAACAAATAATTATTTTTAATAAAGTGATAACAGGGAATTTTCTCTTAAACTTAAAAGAGAAAAGTAAAATAAAGAAGATTTGAACACAGAATTTAAAGGGAAATAACTCATAACCATATGGCATTGAAAAAAAAAAATTGGGGTGAAAAGGCGTCACTAACTACAACACAGGCTGTTAGATTTTCTTCAAAATTTCAGAGTATGTAGACCTTGATATGCTGAATATTTTTGCAATTTACACTTCACCTCTATCTGTTACAGTTTTTGAAATAAAAAATAAAAAATGCATAAATTTTGAAAATTTTACGGAAAAAGGGCTATAACTCTGAGACCGGTTTTCCGATTTTGTTCAAAATTGCAGGGCAGATAGATCTCGTCATTCTGAACAATTTTACTCCGTCAGATTTTTGATATCTGCAACGCTTTTTGAGTTATTTGCCAAAAACAGCAATTTACCCCTATGTTCTATATGTTCTATATGAACTAACCGAACATATTTTTTAAACTATATACCCTGTGTGAAGACCCAGGTCAAGTTTGGATTAAATTGGCCCAGTGGTTTCAGAGGAGAAGATTTTTGAAAAAAAAAGTTAACGACGGACGGACGGACGGACGACGGACGCCAAGTGATGGCAAAAGCTCACCCTGGCATAGCCAGGTGAGCTAATAAAGGACAAACTAAAATTCAATTCGGAGTCTGGGTCAGACTCCAGTTGGGCAGGGGGAGAGTTGTCATGGTGACAATTTCCGTTGATATTTTAAAGTGAGACATTATCACGGGGTCTATCGTTTACGCATAAAAGTACCTAGGAAAACAGAAATTAATACCATTTTCGGAACGGATGAACAGTTACAGAATGAAAACTTCCGCTTCAGTCTGACTGAAGGTAGGAAAAAAGCACTTCATTTTCATATTCATCAATGCTTATTTGAATTGAGGGTGGGCGCATTCTCTAGCAAAATCAGAGACATTTAAGTACGTTTTAAATGTGTTTTATATGTCTCTGGCAAAATGAATACAGTTGCAGACTTTGATACATCATGTAGATTTTTGTGCAAGTCGTTTCAATCACGGTAAATGCATATCGTCGAATTTTCTTTTTACTAGAAAAACACGTTGTATCTGTAATAATACTGCATCTAAATTGCCAAAATGATATTACCTGCTTAAATATTGAAATACAAATACCCTATTCATTTAACGTATTCCATAATAATCACTAAAACATGATTAAACCATTTCCTACCCGGATGATTGAAGGACAAGCAAGGCCTACGAGGGGAACGTCTTTATTAATTCTTAAGTTATACAACTTATCGAATATAATTTTACAAATTATTATTGTTATGCGTCGGTAATTTACATACATGTAATACATTTGTATATATGCATCAATATCAATAATAATATACAGTTACTGTCTTTTGTTGAGGTAAATGTGCAGTGTTATTGACTTTTGGGGAAACAGATATTCATCGAGCCACATGGCGAGGTGAATATCTGTTTTCCCAAAAGTCAATAACACTGCATATTTACCGAAACTAAAGACAGTAACTGTTTTATTCTATTATCCGATAAATACATAATAATTCTTTTTATTATGTATTATACTATACACCTAGAAATTTTCTATGGGTGTCGAATTAAAGAGGCTTTAGACATTGCATAAAATAAATGAAATATATACTTTTCAAAAATATTTTGAGGATATGTAAAACAATAAATATAACATTATTATTATCTTTACTGTCAGAAATTTACAGATTCTAGCTAACACTGAGTTTTCGGCTTTTTTTCCATTTTTCCATTGTTCGTCACTAGTGGGAGAATGTGAAGAAGGCAGTGAATTGACATTTTAATGTAACAAGCGAAGGTTCTTTAAAGACTTTATTTAAAGAATAAATTTTTTATCCTAAATAATCGATGATTTCTGTCTTTTAAATGAATGCTTGTGTTCTTCCTTTTCACTCCTTGCATCTGTGTAATGTGCGACGATTCTGCGCTATGTGTTGTCGACATCCGTCGGGAGATTTTTTCCCAAAATATTGTGTGAACGGCTTTACAAGTGTTACGCTGACTTGTTTCGTATTTTAAGCGTCTTCCTCTTTGCATATTTGCACCATTTTCGCTGATCTTCTTTTCTTTAGATGAAGCAATTCTGTTTTTAGTGATGTCGATGACGTTGTCACGCGACAATGTTACATAGCAATGTGATTGGACGATATAAATACGGGATTTCCCTTTTTCTAAAAATATGTCGCACGTGACGTTTCCCGCGGTGAATATCCTTTTCATGGAGTGAATATCCTTTTTTATTCATTTTAATGTCAATGCAACTTTACCATTAGTATTTATATATTATAGAATAATGATAATTATTGTCAGTCAATGGCAAGTAATAATAATTACTATCAATATACTATAATATACATACAGATAATAAACACAGCAGAGAATTGATGTATACAATAACTATTTGTATTGCTGTTATGAATTGCGCATTTTTTCCGCTAAAAATAAATATTTACCTAATTTATTCAACTCCTTTATATTGTGTACAGATAATAACTGAATTAATTTTATACTAGATGGTTTTCTCCAATAATACGGCTTAATAAACCTTTTTCTCAACTCTAAGTAGTGTTTACACTCAAGAATGAAATGGTATTCATCCTCTATTTGTTGTTTTTCACATTTATCACAAATTCTAAGATGGCGATCGATGCCATAATATCTACCTGTTTCTACATTTAAACAATGTGAAGATATTCTGTACCTACAAATATATGGTTTGTATATATAATTCACAGGTTTTTTAAGATAATACTGCAAAGTATCTAAATCATAAATATATTTATAAAAATGACACTTGGGTGACTCCTGAAAAAAAAGCCTCTTCCCATGGGATTACTAATACGATTTTCGTAAGTCCCATGAAATTCCGCATATTTTTGGTTATTTACACTAAATGGTAGCTCTAAAATATGGAGGCATCAGATTTTCAATCATGGGAATTGCAAATTTCACTTGGAATGAGCTAATAGTCTTAAATTGCAATCACATATCAGTCATTTGAGTATCCTTTGTAAGAATATCAACATCAATTATAAACGTATTATTCAAGGGCGAAAGTTTTAACATTGGAACTTATGGAATATACATGAGAAACTACTAATCCAATTAGAACCAAACTAAGCCACAAAATTAATGGTCCCACAATTGTGCTTAGGTGGTCCCATCCAAAAAATGAATCTGGCAGTCCTCATCAAAGATGGCCACCATCTGGAACATAGTTTTTACATTGGCCTTATTGATTTTAAGGGGAACTTCTGCCCAAATTTTTGAATTTTTATTTGAAGTTTTAATTTCAGCAATATGTATATACCTTGATTTTAAGGGGAACCCCTGCCCATTTTTTTTTGAATGGTGTTCTGTTTTGGGTTGTAATGATAGTGGATCTTTGGGTTGCCATGGAAACCAAACAAGAATACTGTAATATAAGAAAAAAAGTATTCTGCTAAATTTTATGTTTTGTTTTTCCTATGGAAATGTCTTTTATCTATGTCAGCCATGGCCCAGGTGAGCGATACAGGCTCTTGAGAGCCTCTTGTTTATGATATAAGTGCTTTAGAATGATATGTATGCTTGCGAGATGTATACTTATTCTAAAGTTGAAGGAGACTTAAGAAACTTGTATACAAAAATAAATAAAAATAAATAATAAAAACAAGACAAATTATAAAACATCCATTAAAAAATAATAAACTAACATCATCAGTAAATTATTTTCTTCGCTATTTCTTTTTCCATACAGGATTCAATTTTTCAATTCACAATGAATATAGGGTAATTGTAAGGTTTTATAATTGTTATACAGTAATAAATGTAAACTATGAAACTTTAAAATAATAGGAGTTTCCGCCGTGACGTCACAAGCTTGAAAAATTACCTTTGGTTGGCCAGAAATCGTAGTCACTGATTAGGGTCATAAAAATGTCATTTTCAATTAACTGGTAAGAATTTGTTATTTAAGATAAATGGATAATTCTTTTTGATCTCAATTATTGAATGTTTAAAAATCTTCATCTTTTTATTTTCAATATATATAGAATTAGCGTATTTTGTAAACCGTATCATCTTTTGAAATTTTCACATTTTTGAAATTCGCATGAAAAAATATTTGTCTATTTTTATTAAAAAGTAAATCGGTAGAAAAAATATGAATATCTTAATGTGTAATATGCATTTTACAGATCCAAAATCGTGCATATAATGAAAAAGTTATCAAAGATTAAAAATTCTATCCCAATGCTATATGGTGATAATTCTTCGGCTTTGCCAACCAAAAATGCTAATTTGCATATGTAAAATAGATTTTGTGACGTCACTAATTGGATTCGCGGAAACTCCTATACTGGATTCACTGTAGGTCTAATTACAGGTAAATTTAAGTAACATTATTTACATATTATTCACTATTCTCCCACTTTATTTTTCTTACCTGTATACCAAAAATTCAAAAGTGGGAGAAACGTGAACACACCCTCATTAGCAATTAACTCTATTATCTTATATTTACTTTACTAAATTAAGTGCTTTATCTTTTAAAAGGTTCAAGTTCAAAGTTCAAAAGCTTTATTTAAAAAAGATATATATGACAACAATATAACATAAGCTCTCATGAGCTTTTAAATCGTCTATATAAGGAATATATAAGGTATAAATATTGTTATAATTGTATTATTTTCAGTTCGGAGTTACCGATGATTTAGGTAACACACCGACCACAAATAAAAAGTTAAATTTACATCGAATTCACAGTTTATTTATTGGACGTAGTGTATTCAAAATTGTACCAAAATATTTCACTACGTCAGAATCATCATCACATGCCTTGTCGTTTTTAAACCTTTTACACTTTTGAAAATTTCTTCCTGTCAGATGCACACATCTGGTCGATCTAATTGACCAGGTGTAATACGACATTTGCGCTTTTTTACCTGTAATTCGAGTGGACATTTGCGCTTCTAAAAGTTGGACATTTGCGCTTTAATTTTTTCCATACCTGTATTAAATTAAACACCTATTTGCGCTTTTATTTTTTTTTAACTCAGTTGACCTATCTTCAAACAGCAAGTGAGGTATAAATGACGAAGATTTTTTCCAAGTTCACTATATACAACTCGCCAAGCATTTTTCATTACACGAATACGAATACGAATACTTTATTGAACTCAGGCACAGTGTGCAACATGAGCATACAATGAAATAAAAACATACCTACATGTGAATATATAACTAATACAAATACAAAGATAAATACAAAGACAATGAAAAAAAAAAACATTGTGGATAGAGGTAGAGTAGCAAATAAACTACTTTTAGGATAAACTTTTTGGACAAATAGAAATGCTTATAAAAACTTACTTTTGGAATAGATTATATAGACCTTTAAGAAAAATGGAAATACTTATGAGCAGTCGTGTATTACATAAGGTAAACATGCCAGCCATTTTTTCTATACTACTTTGGCGACAATAATAAGAGGGGATATATTTGTTTCGAAGAAACTGAATTTGTTCATTATCACATATAAAAAGGTAATGATATTCATCACCTAGAACATTACAGGAACATTTCGTACAAATCCTATTCTCTCTTCTAATGTTATTCCAGCGACCAGTTTCAATCGGGATTTTGAAATTACTAAGTCGAAATTTTGTTAAAAAAAATCGGTGCTTTTCTCCAACTCTCAATAAATAAGATTCCAAACAAAATTCGTGTTTAATTACATATTTGAATGTTATTCTCACTTTTAAAGGTGCATGACGGAATAAAGTAGAGCTCAATTTAATTGTTTTTGCACTTAAAAATTAAACATATTCAGTTAGAATAGACTTATTATAGAATATATTATTGTAGTGACCTTTGACAACTGTGCTTTTGGCCAATACCTGTAGCTTTGATATTTAGACGTACATCTGAAAAAGCATATGTAGTTCCAGTTTAAAAAATTAAGCGCAAATGTCTTTTTGTAAAAGCGCAAATGTCCTTTTTAATAAAAGCGAAAATGTCCATTTAAAAAAAGCGCAAATGTCCTTTTAAAAAGGCGCAAATGTCCTATCAAAAAGCGCAAATGTCTCTAGCCGTTGTCTTCACACCTAATTAATTCAAGATAAACAATCATCAGAATAAGCTTTTAATTAAATGTAATAATCTGTAATATTATCATTTTATTCTAAATCATGATATACATAATGCAGTTTAAATGATTAAAAGACAAAATTAAAAGATATTTTGTCAATTTATCCTGAAATATAAAATTAATTAATTCTTTCTAGGATATTAAAACACTATAATTAAACTGTCAATCTCAATGAGTGAACATTTATTTAATGGAATGACAAAATTTTCTGATTATAATCAGAATAAATAAAAATAAACAAAGATTTGCTTGGTTATGAACAAGATAGTATTCATGGTATCGTATATATTCCACCAGAAAACTCTATATTTTCGTCAGTTGATGTTTTAGTGAAATTGAAAACGAACTCCAACAATTTCAAACTAATTACAATTATATATGTATCCATGGTGACTTAAATAATAGTAGAACTGCAGAAGCAGTAGATTATATAGATTTTGATGAAGAATCTGATAATTTAGACATGGCTGTTCGTATTGCCAGCGAAAAAAGTTGTATATATATGTTACAAGAGGCAAATGTATCGATAAAGATAAATTTAAAAATGTATATGGAAATAAATTGCCAGATTTTTGTTAATATAATGAAATGTTTATAGTTAATGGTAGAATCGGTAGTGATGAAGGTATCGGTAATTTTACCTGTAAGGGTTCAAGTGTTGTTGATTACATCTCCAAATTTCATTAAGTATTTTGTTGATTTTCAAGTTTTGGATTTTAGTAAACTTTTTTCTGATGCTCACTGTCCTATATGTTTTGTATTGAAGGCTTTAGGTAAAAACGAAATTAATGTGATAGATACAAATAATAAGTTATCGGTGAATCCCTCGACAGAAAAAAACCGAAGAAATGGGATAGCTCTAAAAAGCAGTCCTTTGTTGAGAATTTAGACTTGGAACTTTTGAATGAGTTGGAAACTGATCTGGATAACTTAAGTCCAGGAAATATTACACGAGACGAGATTGATTTTCGTGTTGACAAGCTCAGTCCTTTTTTCAAAAAGTCTGCTGTAGAGACATTTGGTGTTAAAAAAGCTAGTTTAAAAACGAATATTGGGAAGAAATGGAATATTCCCAATAAACCATGGCTTGGATTAGATTGTAAATTTGTTAGACAAAACTATAGAAAATTAAAACGTAGAAATAAAAAATATAAGACAGAGGCATCAATTAGGGAGATGAAGAAAAAAAAAGAAATTAAATACGAGTATTTTAAACCATAAAAGGGATATGAGACAAAAAATGAGGGAACTACGAGCCTCAAATAGTAAAGAATATTGGAAATATTATTAAATCAAGGCTGCCATAGGAAACAACCGAATATCTCTATAAATACACTTTTCGATTTTTTCAAGAAATTAAATGAAAATAAAGATAGTGAAGACGAAGATTTTTCTCTCCCTACAGTTGATCAAGATATTACAGCCGATGAAATATTGAAATGCATTAAAGATTTAAAAAATGAAAAAGCAAGTGGAGATGATTTTATAATAAATGAATATATGAAGGCAACTTCAAACCTTTTAGCACCAGTTTATGTAAAATTATTTAATTGTATTTTTGAATCCGGCATTGTACCTTGTAGTTGGTTATCTGGGTTAATACCAATTTATACAAAACAAAGGGAAATCAAGTGATCCAAAAAACTAAGTCTGGGGAAACTTTTTACGGCTGTGGTTAATAAAAGGTTAAATAATTATTCTGATAAGTTCTCTTTGATTAATGAAAATCAGACTGGATTCAGGCATGGTTACTCATCGAATGATAACTTCTTTTTTTTGAACTTTTAAGACTAAAACGTAAAAAGATGTTTTGTTGTTTTATCGATTTTGAAAAAATCTTCGATACCGTTTGGAGAGAAGGTTTATGGTATAAATTATTATTTAATGATATTAATGGTAAGATGTATCACATTATAGTTAATATGTATAATGATGTAAAATCAAGAATAATGTATAATAATGAATTTTCTGAATTTTTTACTTGTGGCAATGGCGTAAGACAGGGTGAAATTTATCACCTTTTCTCTTTTCTGTATATTTGAACGATTTAGAATCATTTGTTGGTTTAAAATCACTTTCAGATGAGTTGGAAAATGAACTTAACTGTTTTGTAAAAAATTTTGTTTTATGAATGCAGATGATACTGTTTTATTGGCTGAATCTGCAGATGATCTGCAAAATTCTCTTAACTTGTTTTATGAATATTGTTGTAAATGTAGGTTAAAAGTAAACATAGAGAAAACAAAGGTTTTGATATTCTCCAAGGGTAGGCCTAACCTGAATTATCATTTCTTGTATGGGGGTAAGGAATTGGAAATAGTAAAAGATTTTACTTACAAAAACAGGAAAACAGCAAACACCTACAATGGCCAGGAACTACAATCACATGCCACAATCCACAAGCAAACTGCACCAGAAAACAATAATTAAAACAAGAGACAAACATAAATAACGATAGGAACTCGGGATAGCCGGACTTGGTACCGGCACCAGCAAAAGCCAGTGGTAGGGTTAAACCGGTTTATGGGTACCCAAACCTCCCCTTTTCTCTATCCCGTTTCCCTATAGTATCATAAACATGCGAATAAACCCAATTCAGGTAGACTACTAACTCAATGACCACTATCTTGGAACAGAAAAAGCATAAGACAAAACGTAATTTTGAAAGAAGGGTCAAAGAGTGCTCGCCGCTAAACTGCCGGCTAGCTCAAGGAATCTAGTCCGCTGGTAAAACACTGTCGCACTACGGAAGAAAAATCAAACTCAAAACTCCCCGAAGGGTTTAGTAAAGAGTCTTCATGTATTTCAGCAGACATCGGCAGTATCAGTGAGAGGCCAGTATATATGTAAAGTCTTCAGGTCACTAGAATCCAAAGCCAATTTAACGGATTTGTTCAGAATATCTCGTCGATATCCACTATTACGTAAAGAATGTAAGTTACGTCCCAGTTTTTCTGGATTATTTATCAGTTTTTGACATTTTTAACAACATTTCCATAAAATCGAGGATGAGAAATGCCCTTTGTTATTAGCTGTTTGCGAGTCACGTCATATCTAGATATCAAATGTTCATATCTTCTGTAAAACTTCTTAAAAGTATTTAATAATTTATGAAATCTATAATCTTGTTGTAAAAGTTTGGATGTGAGAGTAAGGTTACGCTCATTAAAATCATCAAGGGTGGAACAAATGCGAGCGAATCGTACAAATCGTACTTATCTTGCAGGCCGATAAGTGATTAGTTTTTAACAAAAGAAATGGAACTCTTCATTAAACGAAACAAAAAAGGTCTACTCAGATTGTTTTCCGTAGTTACAAATTCCAAAAAGTTGATTCTAACAGGAAAATTAAATGATTTTTTAAATCATGTATTTCATTAAGGTATAGAAATAATGTGAATGTTCGCTGTTTGATTGTAAAGTTTGTAATTAGTGCGTAAATTGCGGTTTAAGTGGAGTGAATTCGGTGTCTTTAATTCTGGATGAATTAAATATACATCTCCGGATTTTCTCCAAAATTGGCATACTGATTCATAAAGAATTGATGAAATACGTGTGCAAATTTTCATTTCCGCCCTTCCACGCATTTACCCAGAATAAAACCCCAAAGTTAGTGTATTCTGCTACAATACTGGCTCTATTTTTAGAAATGAAATCGAATTTACCTACATACGTCATGATTACAACTTACGAGTCAGAGGCCCATTCAGGTAATCGTAATTTGATTTTTGTCTATAGTTTGTTTAAATGAGTAAACATTCTACTACGGCTCCAAATAAATATTTAGATACAGAAATCTAGAAACATTCCCGTTAATTTCGTATAATTTTACCATAATGGGATACATTGATCCCTGCGAGTGCCTCGGCTGTGTTTATAAATAACATTTACCGCCAAATAATGAACACAATGGAAAATACCACCCTCACTTATTCCTTGGTTACGGGATATCATTTTGGATCTTGAAAATATACATCTTTGAAATCAATTATTTCATATTTTCCCTTCAAGGTTAATCCTTTTGCTATCTTTTAATACAGAAATTGTGTCCGCCCCCGGTAATTTTTTGCCTTTTAATAATATTTTATTGTCGCCAGGTTAATTTTTGTGTGGTCGCAGTGAAGACATTTGACATCAACTATAAACAATTTTAACTGCAATAGCAGACCAATTGTTAACTTTTTATTTTGTAAATGTTTTTGTTTTACTAATGCATCGTTCCTTTGTGATTTATTGTCCGAACAAGCTTAATATCTAGCCGTTACTATGGACCATCAACAGACGGCGTGTTTCTTAAATATGGCTGATGAAGGAGACGCCCACCTCATTAGCATGTTTAGAAGGGAGATAATTTCACACAATGACTTTTCGGACTGGTGCTAATTTGATAAAGAATTGATTCAAAATATTGTATCAATACTGAAAAAAATATGAAATTGGCAGTATATATAACTGTTTTAAGTACCCTCTCAGAGACAAAATGATTATCAATTATTCATGTTTTCATTGACGGATTAGGAGAGGAGTTTGGGGTTGGAAACCCCCCTTTTCTATATTTTTTTAAATTTTCGTGCAGAATTTAGGCAACAGTAAAGAAAAAATGGCAACAATTAGACTTGAACCTCATTGGAATCCCCCTTTTCAAAGGTTGGATCCACCGTTGTAACTTACTGTCTTTTGACATTTTTTTTAATTTATAAAGCGATTCTGAAAAGTGATCATGCAAGGACGTGTATTGATATACGGCCTTGAAGTGACCAATGCAAACGTAAAATTTTGTACGTCAACTCGAATTGAGTATAGCGGCAGAATTTATACTTATCAGTTAGTTAACAGTGCAATTTTGTCTCTCTTTTCTAAAAAACAATATGATACGCAAAAATTAGCAGCCCAGAGGCGATGTGAAAATTATGTTTTTTTTCCAAATTTCGACAGTTATGCAAGATGTTCCCATATTACTTCGGAATCTTAATATGGTCAAGATACGGCATTTACATGTGACCTACTTCTTCTATCCATTTTCAATGATAACATACCAACACATTTTTATGGAATCATCGCTAGATAAAAATTTGTCAGCTATATATGTCCACGTATGCTGTCTAAACCAATGTATTCCAGAATTTCTCTTTTTCATTGTATAAGTTGACACCATAAAGGCATTATATGAAACACGTGTACCGCATAATGAAATTTCCTGTTTTGAATTCAACTTTGGTATTTATTGTATTCAAATTTTCAAATAAGTATTTCAAATATCACATTGTAATCGGTTACTTATATTAGCTAAAACAGAACATACGTCATTTCTTTAGCGCTAACATTGCAATTTAATTGGAAACCTTTTATATTCCTCGTATTATGAATGATATTTGTCCATGTGCTATCCAACCAGTTGGACCGACACTGGACATTGGACAGCTTTAAACGGTAAAGAAAATAGCCTTGTAATAAACTAGCGTTCTAACTAAACCACTGCAAAAAGATATGCATTTGTCAGACCCATTTACTAGACGCAAAAATATATGAGGCTTTCAAGAATTAGCAAACACTCATACCTAATAGTACATTGGGGACAGACTCTAGCACTAATAGCATCGGCTTTAGAAAAATTCACTTGCCGGATGTCGAACAACGCTACGTCCATGTTTGTCTACATCAATGGATGCGGGATCGTCAACAGACATAGAAATGTCGGACAAAGTACTCTAATAAACACTGTCATCTATTTCCCGACCGACGGACCAAAAGACAATTCAAAATACAAACGACCACAGGATAGTCATCGAGTTGGTTGTAAGATAACTTGGCAAATAAAATGGGCAGATGTGGGCATTATAACTACAGATGGAAAAAAATAGTTTGATTTTTTAAGAAAATATGAAACCGAAAATGCAAAATTTTGAAAATTTTAACTGAAGAAAACTAAAGAGCATAAGAACTCCACGCTTCAAGAGAGACAAACTCTGTCATAAATGCAAAAATAAGGGATATTGTCAACGAATAAATGTACAGGAGACAAAATTCCTACAGAACGCTTTTATGGTTCTTCATCTTGTATACCTTCAACATTTTCCATATAGTCTTTTGTTGTCCAGTAAACAATTTTACGATTATCTTTTACGAAATTCAAGCGTAAATCCTACTAAACAGTACTTTAGTACTTTGATTTTTCATTTGTCTTTACTGGACTAGTTACATATAAATAGGTTATCTCCTTATGCTGCGTGGAAAATGGCACAATAGGTTGTATAATTAAGTGAAATAATATTTATCTATTTTTTTGTATAAATCTCCAACACTTTTGCTTGTTAAATAAAATTGAAAATTTAAGTTGAAGAATTTATTACTGATCTGATCATAACGTATTTCAGACATTTGTTGATTAAGTATGGATATTAATACTATAATATGACAAATATACTGCATTTTGTAAACAAATTGTTCAAACTCTGCGTAAGTTATTTTTTCATGGTTTCATATCATCAAATACTACATATAAGGAACTGACCATTTGACTTGAAAAGGGGGAGGTGTAATGGTTTTTTTTCTGGACAGAAATTTTTTTTTTAAGATTTTTTTTTTCACTTGTTTCCAAAAAATTTTTTTTTCAAAATTACCATTATTTTGGGGGCATAAAGCCTCCATCAGATTTTTTTTTATCATTTAGGCAGCCAAAATATTTTTTTCACATAAAATATGCTCCAAATTTTTTTGTTTTTGGAAAAAAACCATAGCCCCCTCCCCCTTTTTCAAGTTAAATGGTGGGTCCCAAACTAATTTAATACATATCTAAATTCATGGATCATTTTCTTGGTTTAAACATATTTATTCACAAAATAAAGACAAATATATATAACAACATTATAAATTACAAAGTGAAAGGATCGGGAAACTTATGCAAGTCCGTCTCCTATTGACATATATAGATAATTCTAATACTATGGAAGTCTATTTCTGTCATCGAGATAAGTTAGAGTTGCGATAAATTATCTCGACAAGTCGTGATAATTTGGGTATTTTGTGGACATAACAAATAAATTTTTGCGATAATTTCTATGAAAAGTCAAGATAATTATGTTGACTAGTCGAGGTAATTATATGAATTATCACGACTATTAGAGAGTCATTGCCCACATGTAGCATCGACATAAAATGTTGTCGCGATAAATTATGATAACCTGTTCAATATTAACATGACAAAATCGTGTTATTTTATCTCGACTAATCACGAAAGTTATGATATCTGTCCACTGCGGAAGTGTGTGCCTTATGTTTTAGCCCAACTGGCTAGAGGCAGGTTGAGCTATTGCCAACACTTTGCGTCCGTAGTCTGTCTGTCCGTCCGGCGTAAACTTTTCATTCAAAGATCTTCTCCACTGAAACTACTGGGCCAATAGGCACCAAATTTGGCTACAATAGTCTTTAGGTGGTCCCCTGCAAACAGGTGTTTTATGGTCCATGCTATGTCCAAGATGGCAGCCAGCATGGAACATGGTTTTAACATTGCACCCAATCGGAAAACATATTCAAAGATCTTCTCTTCTGAAACTTCTAGGCTAGTTGGAACCAAACTTGGCAACAATATCTGTGGGTGCTCTGCTGCAAAAGAGATGTTTTTTCTGGTCCGCGCTATATACATGATGGCAGCCAGCGGGAAACATAGTTTTAATATTGGAACCTATGGGAAAACACTTTCAAATATCTTCTCCTCTGAAACTGCTGAGGGCTGTTCCAGCAAAACATACATGGGACATGCCTAGGAGAAGACACTTAAAAAATACTGCTATTGATACGTGTTATTAATTAAAGTCCGAATTCACAAGCAAATAAAAAAGTCCTACTTTACATCTATGGTGGGCATGGCAATTTTTAAGTGCCTTCCCATGTATGTTTTGCTGGAACAGCCCTGACCCAATTTGAACGAAACTAAGCTGCAATAGTCTTTTGATGGTCCCTGCAAAAATATGTTTTCTTCTTCAGGTTCGCAACATTTCCAAGATGGCTGCCAGTGGGGAATATAATTTTAATATTGGACCCCATGTGAAAACACTTTCAAAGATCTTCTCCTTTGAAACTGCTTAATTGGAAACAAATTTGGCCATACTGGTCTTTATGTGGTTCCCTGAAAGGATTTCTTGGATATAGCATGGACCTGGAAAAAAAACACATTTTACAGGGGACCACCTTAAGACTATTGTGGCCCAGTTTGGTGCTAATTGGCTTTGTAGCTTCAGTGGAGAAGATCTTTGAATGAAAAGTTTACGCCGGACGGACAGACAGGCCACGGATGCAAAGTGATGGAAAAAGCTCACCATGGCTTTAGCCAGTTGGGTTAAAAACATAAGGCACACACTTCCGCAGTTGACAGATATCATAACTTTCGTAATAAGTCGAGATAAAATAACACAATTTTGTCATGTTAATATTGAAAAGGTCATCATAATCTATCGCGACAACAGTTTATGTCGAAGCTATATGTGGGCAATGACTCTCTTATTGTCGTGATAATTGATATAATTATCTCGACTAGTCAACATAATTATCTTGACTTTTCATAGAAATTATCGCGATAATTCATTTGTTATGTCGACAAAATACCTAAATTATCACGACATGTCGAGATAATTTATCGCAACTTTAATTTATCTCGATGACAGAAATAGACTTCCATAATATGGGTACAAATATTAAATTAAGCACATGCTTCGCGAATGTATATTATTGCAATCATAACAAATAAATTTTATAATAAAAATAGGTGTGATATGATGGATTATGATTGAATGTTAGAAGATACATATGTTATATTTCCCATTTTGTAAATTCAAAATTTCAAAATATATCTATAACTGTTATAGAGACATTTTGAAATTTTGAATTTACAAAATGGGAAATATAACACATACAAAAACCACAACAGAAGAAGAAAAATCATGATAAGAATCTTTTACTTTTTAATATAAATTTCTGTACCAACAAGAAAATTTCTTTATTTTGATGGGGAGACAGTTTTTCTGTATGGAGGGGGATTTCCGCTACCAGAGAAATTCTATGCTGTAAATTTCTATCTTCTCTTTTTATTGTTTTCACTTTCCTTATCCATAATTCTGCATTTTCTATATTTTATATTATAGATTCTATGATATTAATTTATCATATTTTATATTCTTTCTTTAAATGTTCCTATTTCATCCCGACTTCTGCAGTTTTTATATTTTATATTATTGTTTCTAAAACTCAATTTGTTATATTTTATGTTCTTTCTTTAAATGTTCCCATTTCTTTAAATGTTCCCATTTCTTTAAATGTTCCCAATTCTCACTAAATTCTTCTTTCACGACATTATATCTACCGTGTTAATTTCGAAAAATTTCATGTTTTATAATTTGAAAGAGAAATGTTCAAAGTAAGTATTCATTGTGCATCATTCTTTAAATTTTATATTTTATATTTTAACTTTTGTCTTTGTATTTTTGTTTTTATGTGCTTAAAATAAACGTGGCGGAAAAACGCGTATGATTGAATTATGACAACAGATGGCGCTAGTGTTTCTGTGACAGCTTTTCATCCACCAGCAGATTCGTCCACGATCGGGACGTTATAGGGACATCATATATATTATTATGTATTTCAAAGACAATTTTTGGTATGATGCAAACAAAATGACATTTTTAAGACGGTGAAATAAAATAAGTGAGGGTGAAGCGGTGGAAACTTACAGGGAATATAAAAATATATGTTGTGCAATGGCCATAAATTAACGTAAATAAACAAAGTAAAAATGGTAAGGTAGGCCACAATTAAAAGGTAAAATTAAACAAAAATATACACACTAATAACAGCTAAAATATCCAAAACGGGTTAAAAGGAAACTGTGCCCAACGTTTCGGCAAGTACGGCCTTCTTCTAGGGGCAACCAGGACATAAAAATGGAAAAGGGTGTGGAGGATACAAGAGAAGACTACCGACTAACATGTAACGAAAAATCACCTGTAAAAATCATGCTCAATCTTGAACTTAATCCAAAAAGAAAACAAAACATTTGTATACTGTACTGTGCAAAAGTGTAATTTCAAAAAAAGTAAAATCATAAAATGGACTGTTTCTTAACATTTAAAGGGGATCGTTTATGATTGGAAGCGATAATACTTTACTGAAAATACTGCTTAGCCCAAAATACGGGCGTGACGCGGGAAACACTGAAAAAAACATTTTGGATTGGGAAACAGGGTTTTTAAGAGTCTTTGTTAAATCTCCCCTCGTGAAACGGGAAAGTTGAGATAAAAATGATGAATTTCGGGAAAGCGCCCCCATACAGCATTAGTTTTTAGGCCGTGATGGAAAAAAACTCTAATTTAGTAAAGGGGAAAGGCGAGACCCACTTGATTTTCGGGACTACTGGATTTCTCATTTGTAACTTCGGAAAATCGGATAACCCCTATTTTAAGGCCACAAATTCGGAATGGAAATACCCATTTGGATACCTAAATACAGGCATGTTTTTAACCACGGAAAATCACGATTTTCAGTCCAAAATAAAACAGGATTGGCAAAAATTGGTTTCTCGGATAGGTAAAAAAAATTGGTTTCTCGGATAGGTAAAAAAAACAAAGTTTATGACACTTGGTCATATGTACGTGAATCAGAAATGAGCAAGCAATATGGGCAGTTAATTTACACATCGTATTCTTTTAAATTTTACATTTTGAAAGTTCAGTATACATACATTA
The DNA here is from genome assembly GCA_002080025.1 of Modiolus philippinarum. Lineage (NCBI taxonomy): Eukaryota > Metazoa > Mollusca > Bivalvia > Mytilida > Modiolidae > Modiolus > Modiolus philippinarum. The sequence continues at coordinate 4,867 of MJUU01033389.1, read as the reverse complement.
AACACAGCTCTAAGGAAAATGGGCATTCTATGATTTCCACGCTAGTTTATAGAAGTTTACAATGGCAAGGGTCATATTATAGCCTTCAGTGGTCAATTAGTAGATTTTGGATAAATTTTATCAAAATTTGCTATATTTGTTTTCCTGTTAATTTATTTGTAATGAGGTGGAAAATGTGCCTTAATTCGCGTCTTTTAAAATCACAAAAATTCCACCAATTTATTGACATGAACAGTTCTCCGAGAGCCCAGATCTGAAGCCCGGAGCCCAGTGAGTGGAGCCCGGAGCTCTAATGATCTCTAATCTTGGAAACCGGAGCCCTTGTGTTGGAGCCCGGAACCATAGTATTGGAGTCCTGATCCCTTGTGCTGGAGATCGGAGCCCTATTGTTGGATCCCGGAGCCCCTGTGTTGGAAACCGGGCCGCACGTTAAAAAAACTGCAAATCCGGGGCCCAGAACCCAATTGTATTCCCCATCAATGTAATTAGTTATCAGAACTTTCCGGTTTTTGTCAAAATGTTAACACAAAATGTGTCTTTTCAGAATTAAAATTATTTCCTTGAAGGAAATTAGCTTTTGCACAGAAATCTCTGTTCTATAAATGGCTTAAAAAGTTTTCGGGAAAACTACGCTATTTCTTTTTTGTCAAGAGCAAATTACTCTCAAAACTCGCCATATTCACACAGAATTATAAAGAGTTTCGCTGCGGTTAAACCGGGATGCGGGGTTGGCTTTGATGTAAGCGGAAAGCGGGTTAGCTTTTTAGTGAGCGGGAAAGGGATCATCGAAAATAAAAATGCACGGGGAAACGGGAAATGATGTCGGAACCGGGAAAAGGTTGCTTTTAAAGAGTCTAAAATATTTCCCGTCCCATTAATGCACCTGGTGACTATAAAATTCCCGTGTATTGACATTATTGAACGAAAATTTCAGGCTACCGGAATTTTAAACAGTTTTAAATAAAGAGGGGTTGGCGAGACCAGTATGATTTTAGAGACGTCGGGATTTTCCATTTTTCAAATTCGGGAAATTAGATAACTCCCATTTTCTGATCACGAATTGAGAATGAAAATACCTAGCCCTTCTAGACCAGGGGGTGGTTTGGGATAGGGGGTCGTGTCGTGTCGTGTCGCCGATTTGTTCCATACTTTGAAATGTTGTATAAATATATTCACACCACAAAAAGAACCTGTTTAGAGGGATTAAGTTGGTGCCATTTAACATGTAACCAGTGGGAAACTTCATACAGCCATGCCGAGCTTTCCCAAGCAAAAGGTTCGCTTTTCCAATTATTCAGCAATTTCAACTAAAAATTGAAACTGCGTTATCAAGCTGATATACATTTGTCATAAACTTTCGAGGTGTCGTTTCTGTGGCAATTGTCATTCACACCAGCAGCTAAGAAGTCTACAGCAAAGGTAGTCGAAAAGGACGCTAAATCTCCTCAAAAGACAAAAAACTACCGCACAAAAGAAAGTCAAGAAACCAATTAAGAAGTGAAGTTAAGAGTTTATCTCTTACATATGCAGACAAAAATCCTTCTAAGGGCTTCTAAACTTCTCAAAAAAGAATATTTATAGTTGTTATATCAGCAATTTTTAAAGTCAAAAATAGCTTTTCCCTCTGTTTATTGTATTTTCTCTTTCTTACTAATTCCCTTTTCCCCCTTTTTGTATTGATTTTATTTACTTATTTATTTATTTATTCATTATTTTTTTCCAGTTGGTCCTTCTCGATATCAATATTTCATTCTTTGTTGCCTCCGGGCTCCAACACTTGGGCTCTGAGCCTAGCACTAGAACTCTGGGCTCCAACACTAGGATTCCGGGCTCCAACAAAAGGGCACCGGGCTCCAACACTATGTTTCAGGGCTCCAACAAAAGGGCACCGGGCTCCAACACTATGTTTCAGAGCTCCAAACCAGGGCTCCGGGATCCAATACTATGGCTCCGGATCCCACTCACTTTAACAAAGGTTCTTAAAAAAACCTGTTTCCCGATTCAATGTGATTTTTTTTCAGTGTTTCCTGTGTCACACCCGTTGTTGGGGTTAAGCAGTATTCAGTGAAGTCTATTACCGCTTCCAATCATGAACCCTTCAAGTTTTCCCGGCTTCATTCTCACTCAAATGGAAAGGCTTTTTTTATTTCACCCACTTAGATGGAAAGGCTTTTTTATTTAAAGAAAGAATATAAAATATGATAAATTGATATTATAAAATCTATAATATAGAATATAGAAAATGCAGAACTATGGATGAGGAAAGTGAAAACAATAAAAAGAGAAGATAAAATTTACAGCATATAATTTCTCTGGTGGCGCAAATACCCCTCCATATGTCTGACCCATGTAATTGGAGTCTAATATTTATTGAAACGGGATAATCTAAGGTTGAAATAGTTGAATTACGTTACTCATTATATTTGTCCCATATGGATACCTGTATAAAAATAATTAGGTGTCGAAATTTTCTCAATGATACTATTTTTGAAAATGTCTAACGAAGACGAATTACGTATATCAGTAGGTACATTGTTCCATAACTGAATAGTAGAGGGGAAAAATAGTCAGCATAAAAATTAGTTCTAGTCCTTATTATTTTGAGATTGGCGAGTGTGGTGATTATGTTGATTGGATATTCGACTTGGAAGTATATTCCATAAGTACTGCGTAGTTAGGTTATTAATTATTTTATAAAATAAAATAAGTTTATGTATTTTCCTTCTCTCTGATAATTTTTCCCACCCTGTTTCTTCGTAAAGTTTTTGAATCGAAGTAAATCTGGTTGCTCCTGTAACAATACGGGCAGCATCCAGCTGAACATTTTCTATCTTATTTATCAATGTTTGGTTCGTATTATCCCAAATAACATATTCGAGTATAGGTCTAATATAAGATAAATACATTTTCTCTAGTGTGAACCTATCAAGAACAAATCGAAATTTTCGCAGAAGGTTAATTCTTGTATAAGCTTTTTTAACTACTAGTATATATTCAATATGATCATGCCATGTACCATTGTTCTAGATGTTTATGTCTAACTACTTCTTGAAGAACATGATTATCCAAATGAAGAGGAGGATGGGCTGCTTTTATTGATTTTCTAGAAATAATTATCGACTCAGTTTTGTTTGGGTTAAACTTAACAAGCCACTGTTGGGACCAATCATGAATTTTTTTAGGATCATCATTTAGTAAATCAGCTGAACTTTCAGGAGACTCAATCGTTATATATATACTAGTGCCATCGGCAAACAGTTTGATACAAGCCTGTATGTCTGTGATAATATCATTAATAAAGACAATAAATAACAAAGGACCTAATATAGAACCTTGGGGAACACCCGCCTTATTTTCCTTCCAACTAGAGTTGCTACCACTTAAAACTACTCTTTGTAAACGCCCAGTAAGATAATTTTCAAACCATCTCAATAAATTCCCTGAAATTCCATACTGTTTTAATTTGAATATTAAACCCCTATGCCATACTCGATCAAACGCCTTATTGATATCAAAAATACTGCTCGGACTTCTTTTCCAATGTTCAAAGCTCTACCAAACTCATTAGAAATATTTACAAGTTGGTTGATAGCAGAGTCGCCCTTTGTAAAACCAGACTGATTTGAAGTAATGATATCATGTTCTAATAAGAAATTATGAACATGTTTATAAACACACCTTTCCATATATTTAGAAATTACACATCAAAGAGAAATCGGTCTATAGTTTTTCACTTTACCTGGATTGTTGTTTTTATAAACAGGTGTTATGTTTGCTTTATTCCATTCACTTGGAAAGTAGCATTGAGACAACGACATGTTAAACAATTTACAGAGTGGTCTTTTTGAGTGGTAAACACCCTTCTTTCAATAGTTTCGGACTTATTAAGTCAGGACCAGGAGCTTTATTTGTATTTAATATATTAATGCCATCCTCAACTTCATTTTCGCTAACGACAATATTATTTAATTTATGGTTAATATCTGGAAGGTCTGACAGTACAGACTGAGAATCATCTTAGACAGATTGTGTAACAAAAAAGTCGTTAAATTCATTTGCCTTATCAAATAAAAAGGTCATTTATAATCAACTCGTCATTTACACCAGAGGCGGTATACCAGAATCCGAAGATTTAATACCAGATATCTGTGCGCAACTTTTCCACCAGCCGCGAGATGATGGACTATCTTATGACAGTTTTTTAAAAATTTGTTCCCGGTATTCGTCTTTGGTTCTTCTAATTAATGAGTTAAGACCATTTCTAATTTTACGGAACTTTGTCCAATCATTTGGACTGTTTGACCTTTTAGCCTTTTTATGTAACCTATTCTTCCTACGCAATCGTTTACGTATTTCATTATTTATCCATTTCGGCTCATTTTTAGCTCACCTGGCTATAGCCAGGGTGAGCTTTTGCTATCACTTGGCGTCCGTCGTCCGTCGTCCGTCGTCCGTCCGTCCGTCCGTCGTAAACTTTTCTTCAAAAATCTTCTCCTCTGAAACTACTGGGCCAAATGAAACCAAACTTGGCCTGGATCATCACCAGGGTATGTAGTTTAAAATGTGTTCGGTTAGTCTGAGGACCAAATAACATGGCCGCTGTTACTAAAAATAGAACATAGGGGTAGATTGCTGGTTTTGGCAAATAACTCAAAAACCGTAGCAGATATCAAAAATATGACAAGGGGTAAAAATGATTAGAATGACAAGATCTACCTGCCCTGCAAATTTGAAGAAAATCTGATGACCCATTTTAGAGTTATTGCCCTTTTTCCGTGAAATTTTCAAAATTTTTATGGTTTTTATTTTTTATTTCAAGAACTATAACAGATGGAGGTTAAGTCTAAATTGCAAAAATGTTCAGCAT